>JARWLF010000159.1:0-35775 GCA_029853055.1 Scenedesmus sp. KT-U | reverse complement strand
GAGTCGCGCCTTGGCAACCTCTGTTTGCTTGACGGCAGACCAACAACACAATTGGGTTGAGGTTTGGTGCTGAGATCAGCAAATAGGACCAGACACATCAGCATTGCTGTATTTGAATCAACTGTCACCATCCCCACACATGATAAGATAGAGACTTTCTCAGGCAGGCCAGTAATTGCAGGATTACTGCGATCCGCAAATGCTGTTGAACTTGCTGCAATTGTCACAACAGGTCAACCAGATCGGAACAGTAACAGAGTCCATTGAGGCCGTGAAGATGTCGAAGGCAGCCGGGTGGGGTGTGATGGCCAGTCACAGGTCCGGAGAGACAGAGGACACATTCATTGCTGACCTGGCAGTCGGACTGGCAACAGGACAGATCAAGACTGGTGCACCATGCAGGTACGGTACACAAGCAGACCTGTCTGTACATGAGGGGCAATGCATGGCTGTCCTGAGACTGGGATGCGCAAGTTGCAGATGTCTGCGAGCCCCTGTGATGTCTATGGCCTGAACATGGTGCAGTTGATCATGTGTAATGCTTCATTTGCTCTCATCAATCGGCATGACCCAACTCGTTGAAGTAAGTGCCTCAGCTGACGAGACCTATTTGCGTCGCTGCTGCTGTCTTCCTTCCAGATCTGAGCGTCTGGCCAAGTACAACCAGCTGTTGCGCATTGAGGAGGAGTTGGGAGCGGATGCAGAGTACGCCGGCGACAACTGGCGTCACATTGCTATCAACTAGAATCTTCTATCAGCTTAGCTGTGAAGAGGCGGGTCCAACCAGGGGTTGTTTCTAGGCACGGATATGTTTTGTGTGCCAGGTAGCCAGCTACTGGAGTGATGGCCGACCAGATCGGGTTCGAACGCTGGGAACAGATAGTGTGGTATTTGTGTATGTAAGTATCACGATGTACACATCGTTGTCTGCCTGGGCGCATCACCACGAGCGACTTTGCTTTGCATAGGCAGCCGGGGTGGGGTGACATCCAAGAAGCATAATGTTGGCAGTGCGTGCTGTTGCTGTGCGCGTACACTGACTCTCATGACAAGTAATCCAGGGTAATACGAGAGTGCGGATCCGCCGGATCGAGGTTTGACAGTTAGGACCTACCATGCAGGCTTCTGACCGAGCCTACAAAGCACCGCCAGCCCACTCTACATCATTCACCAGTGCAATAGTGGTTACCTGCAAGCAACCTAACCCTTTTCCAACTGTTGCTTGCTACAGCGGTAACCTTGCACGATGAGTCCACTTCGCGCAACCTCCACCTTGGCCAAGTTCTTCCCTGTTGAGGTGCGTCAGCACTACTCGTACAAAGAAAGTGGACTGATCGCAAGCGACATGCTCTGAAGGGGGCAACAAACAAGTTTCAGCTACCTTTGAACCTCTCACATGCGCTGCCTCCAACATGAGTTTGCAGCTTTCTTGTAGTAATTGTGTTTATTGTTTTGCTGTTATTGCATTGCAGGCATACGCTGTCGCAGCCCCTGTGGTTGTGGCCGCTGGTCTGTTTTCCTACATGGTGACCAGGACATTTGTCTCAGATGTGGACACCAAGTAAGCATGCATAGGTTACACAAATCAATAGTTGGCAAGCAGTAGCATCATCCCGGCCACCGGGACCGAAATGACATGTTCACAGCTGCGTGTAAAAACTGGCACAGGGAACTCTCGCTACACCGTTCTTGCCACTGTGACAGTAACAGATAGCTGTTGCGTGACTCACGCTGATTTGATGTTTGCTCCTGCGTCCAAATCGTATTACGAGCCATGACGGTGATTCGGTGCACTCAGCTAGTGTCAACCCGATTAGTCAGCAGTCATCGTTCTCGCTACTCGAGTAGCCTGCAGGTCTATTGTATCTTGCAGTGATCAGTGATCTAACTTTTTTACGGATGTCGTCTGCAGGCACAACGTCAACATGCCACTTGACTGCCCCAAGGCCAGGTCATATGGTGAGCTGTACCGCAACACCATCCGCGGCTTCTTTGACAGCCGTATCAAGGCTGGCAACATCACCATCTTCAGCCACCCTCAGGCCATGAGGCCAATGTACCCTATTCAGCAGTAAGCTGTATGCACCGCAGAGGTAAGCCACGACGCTGCTCTACTTGCCAGCACCCACAGACATGCACAGCAACAGCAACTAAGTGCTTCGGGGACGTCGACAGAAAACTATTTGTAGCATGCAGCGATGTGTTCCAGTATCAATGCACGCTATGACCAGATGGTCAAGAGGAGAACAGGCTCGTTGTTGTGGTGCCTTTGGTTGCACATACGCCTGGGTCTATCTGAGATCAAAAGTCGTACTCTCTGTCCATTGTCTTCGCAGGTGCAGATAGCAGCACAGTATATAAAGATGCGTGCAAGGCAGCGTGAAACAGCACAGCCGCATGGAGCTGAGCGCATGCTGGTACACAATCGGACAGCGCATGCTGTGCAGCGAGTCAGTTGTGATTGCCTTCGGCAAAAAACGATGGTGCATGGCAGTGTACATTGTCGAGATTAAAGGTCCAGACAGGAGGAGGGATATTAAAACAGCTGGTGCTGCAGACACCTTGGCTGTTCAGCAGATGGTCTGGAATCAAAACCGAATGTGTCTGCATTCTCATGCCATCGTGACCACGTACTGTTGTTGAAGAGCACTTGCCTTCTAGCTTGGTGCCAACACATCTCACAACAGCATCTGCAGAGAATCCTTTCCTGCGCTGCCACACTATCATGCGTATGCGAGATTGATGGATGTTTTCAGGTGGTGTCGGACACCAATCACTGTCCACGGTCGTATCTTTTGTTGCTTGTGTAGCGTGGTGTTCCAGAGGATGAACGCAGGGGTCGTGAAGCCAGGATATACTAGAGATTTACTGCTTTTTAAGATAAATTATCCCTGGCAACAAGCAGCAACCTAGTGCCCGAATCTGCAGAGTTGACAAGTATCCTGGGGTTTGTCGTGCCACCCCTTTGTAATGCCACACCATTGCCAGGATCAATTAAAAGTTGATCACTACCTTGTACATTTTGTAGAAGAATAGGATGGCCAGTGGCTTGCTGTACTTGGAGGATAGAGTTGATGCCTCAGCTGTGCTCAACATGTTTGAATCATTGTTGGATATAGTATGTAACAAGCTCACCACCCCGGTGCATTCAAGGCAGTGGACTTTCAGATTCAAAGGGATGGCGCAGCAAGCACAGCGTTGCCGGATGATAGTGAAGCAAGTTGTGTAGGTGCAAGCCGGGTCCGACTACTTTACACTACTGGTCGGCGACAGTGTTGACCATTCCTACCTGCGGCAGGTTGCAGTCTATGTCATGCGTCACAACTGTGTGCATTGAGGATTCTCAACGTCAAGCAGAAGATCGTGTTCTGACTTGCCTAGCACGGTGGGCTCCGTTTTCTGTCGAAGGCTGTACAGGTGCAGCAAGGTTACGTACACTAGCAGTGCACGCTGTCATACTTCCCGACCGCTCGTACAACTACTTCTGGGTACGCAGCATTTTACGTCGGTTGATTGAGGCAAGCATGGTACACAGGTCATAGTTTGAAATACGGCTGGTCTGGTACGTTGGTTTGCACTTGTACGGTTGATAGGCCCTTTGAACTGCGAGCAATGAGCCAGTGCCGCGCTGTCGGCAATGTAGCAAACTGCTACTTGCTTCTCTAGGTTTGTAAATACTGCTGTGATAGGTATACTGGAGCAGGCGTTGTGATGAACATCCAACTACTGCTGTGGACACAACTGCTCACTGGGTCCCTGACTGCTGCACAGCAAATACAAGCAACTAGTTGGGACCGGCTGCTGACACACAAAGTGCTTGCGTTTTACTATCTCTGGTGAGCACACTTGTTTCTTGAGAGTCTTAGCTGCAGATGCCACTTGAGGTGTCAGCATGTCACCAATGTTGCAGTTGTTCAGGTTACTGCTAAAGCCCAAGTCATCAGGATTGCCCACAGTGTAGGATACTCGTTGGTGCAGCTGCTATGGCTGCTATTCTTGCCACATGGGAGCACACCACTCCAATGTTAATGACAAGGCTGTTTACAGGGCCTTGTTGCTGTGCTGCTGGATTTTTCCAGACGCTGACCCACGACCTGTCTACAAACGGATGTGTGTCAGCGAATATCAATCACACTGAGTGTCACGCAGGTATGGAGATATCCCAACAGATGGCAGATACCAGCACTGGGATCATGAGGTGCTGCCCCACTGGAGCAACAAGGAGCGTGACAAGCACCCCCACAGCACCAGGTTCAAACCACCAAACAGCATACACTCCCCCTACTATCCTTTGAGAGGTCCTTACTCCTCAAGCGACCCAAAGATCATACAACAACACATTCAAGAGATGCTGGATGCTAACATCACTGTTATGGTATGCAGGGCTTCCGAAGCCAGCAGACAGATCCACAGTGATAAGCTTAGTGATGTAAGCCCTTTACCAGTGTCCGTTGTTCGATTGGCAGGCCCTCAAACCAGTGAATTTAATCTGTCGTTGCTGTTGTCAGGTTGTGTCTTGGTGGGGTCCTGAGTGGCGCTCAGGCACCCATGACACTCAGGGGGTCAACACTGATGCAGTACTACAGAGGGTGGTGGAGGAGGTGGAGAAGCAGCAACAACTCAAGATTGCATTCCACTTAGAGCCTTATGAAGGCAAGCTAGGGCCTTGTACTGTCATCCTCCTGGTCTTCATGTGAATGTAGTGGGCAGATACACTTTGAAGGCCATGCAGGCTGATGTCAACACCACAGCAGCTTCCCCTGATTGCTTACCTGCAAAGCCCAGTTTCGAAAACAGAGATATTGATGCTGATGACTCAGGTTCTTCATCAGTAATACTCATATGCTGGATGGCTCGTGCTGCTTGGCTTACTGGCTGCAGGTCGCACTGCTGAGATGGTGCGTGAGGACCTGCAGTATCTGATGTCACGGTACGCCAACAGCAGCGCTCTGCTGCGTGTGGGCGGCAAGCCTGTGTACTTCATGTATGACAGCTACAGGATACCTGCGCATGATTGGTCACAAATGTTGACACCTCGGGGGAATGTTACAGTCAGAGGAACAGACCTAGATGGTAGGTTGTTGCTCTAACCACAACCTGCAAACCTTAGAGCAGTGTTAGTGATGTGATGCCAGCTGTGGTGGCATGACATGTTGTGGCATGATATCCAATAGCATGTCGATCAACAGTATGATATCGCTGCAGGACACAATGTAGGAGTCGCACACAGTGAGCTTTGTTCACATGTACCATTGGTGTACAACAGAAGCCATCAGAGCCCCCAGAAAGTATGGCATCAATTGTGTCAAACTCTTCTTGCACCTGTCTGACAGACATACTCTTGTGTATGATGACGTAGGTGTGTTTATAGCCCTGATGCTGGTCTTGAAAGATGGAGAAGCCATACTTGCTGGAGGCTTTGATGGCTTCTACACGTACTTTGCCAGTGACGCTGTTTCATATGCAAGCAACCCACAGAACTGGCCAGCATTGGGCAGGTCAGAAGTTTGTGAAAGCTATAGCTGATGTTTGTACTGCAGAAGCATGGTCCGTTGTCTTAGAATGTTCCTGTCATTGGTTAACAACAATTGCATCAACAGCATGTATGTTTATGCGCAGCAGATGTCAGACTCTCATAGGCTCTGGATATCATGCCCTGCAGTAGAGGCAATGCAGTTGCAACCCCATGTTTAGTCCGCATATGCACAGTCCGGTGATCACTCTAGTCACATTATGGCAGTACCCCAATCTACGCCTGCAGCAAACCCCATTGTGAACACGTAGAATGTGCCACGCCCATGATGATTGTCCAAATAATCAGGGCTTGGTGACATACTCCAGCCAGGGACAAGGCTTGTGCTGTTCCTTTTATGTTGTCCCACAGGTGGGCCAGTGATCACCATCAACTGTTTGTAGCCAGTGTCGGGCCTGGATATGATGACAGCAGAATCAGACCTTGGAACACAGCAGCTACGCGACCAAGAGAAGCAGGCGACAGGTGAGGCAATGAATCACCACAGCTTACTGCCTGTGACTGGCTCATCTGGTGCAGCACTTGGAGGGGTGTGGGGGCGGGGGAGCAGATATTGTACCTTGGAGATTCAACGATCTTATAACCCTGCAGCGCCACATCATTTGGTGACAAGAATAGATGGACTCCTGCTGTTGTGTTGCCTTTGTGACATCAACAACTTGTCATGTCATCATGTGCAGGTATCGCAGGTATTGGGCTGCAGCCGAGTCCTCTGGAGCTCATGCAGTGTCAATAACGTCATATAACGAGTGGGGAGAGGGTACACAGGTGACAGGATGTCAGCCGACTTGTGTGAGGTGGTGCTGTGAGCCCCAGAATCATCCCAGCAATGCCATTGCTGAGTGCACCTGCTAGTCGTCCTATGCAGGGCAGCGTTACTCGTGACGAATCAGTTAGGCTTCCAGCGCGCGCTTTGCAGCAGTCCCGAGCATGGCCAATGCATATTTGTTTTTGGTACTTGACTGCAGATTGAGCCAGTGCAGCCATGGGTGGATGCTGACACGGGTCACAGATACCTGGATTACGGAGACCAGGGACCCCAAACATATATGGCAATAACGGGGGAGTGTGCTAGCCGATTCATACTGGCTAGGCAGTACAGCAGTGACAGCCCTGCTGGTGACAGCACAGGAAGCAACAGCAGCATAGTTGACCTTGATGATGAACAGCAGCAAGCAACCGGACACCAGGAGTTATGAATCGTTGAAGAGTGCGGAAGCTCAACAGCCGTTTGGCTGCTTGATTTTGAGTCAGCATGGCGCTCGTACATCATGAGAGCAGTACAATACACAGTCGCTGGAATCTGTAGCAAGTTGAAGCTATCGCCAGCTCAGTAAACATGTGTATATTACTGATGTGGTAAGGTATTTGCAGGTTGATAGGTGAGCAGCAGTCGCTGATCAACACAGCCCGCGTTTGGTTGCGTTGGGTTGCGTTCGGTTGCTGTGCTGTTTCAGTTTCTGCTCTGCAGCCAGCAGGGGTCATTGGCATCCATCAATTCTTGTAAGTTTGTTTCTTGATTAGCTGACTCGAGTTGACGATCAGACCAAATGTAAGCTATTGCGGGGACTGTACCGTACGTTGCGCCATCCCGCATCGCTCGTGGCAGCCATGTAGTCTGCTGACACAACATAAGTAGATTTAGTGTTATACTTATTTTTGTTTCAGGATGCGGACCCTGAGCCACGCAGTATTGGCGGTCACACTGTTGGGTATCGGGTGGAACCAACTAGCTGCGGCAGCTCGACCTCCTGTCAATGTTGTCTGTTGTCCCACCTCCAAGACCTACCTCAAAACACCAGAAACACCGACAGCTTTGATGACATATCCGGGATCTGGCAACACATGGGTCAGGCACATCATAGAGACTCTAACTGGCTACCACACCACCAGTGTCTACTGCGACAAAACACTCACTCCGGTGTTCAAAGCAGAATGTGACCACGTGGATAAGTACAACCAAAGCATAGTAGTGAAGACACATAAGCTCAAGTATTGCAGCAGATGGGAGAAAGCCATCGTAGTCATCAGGAACCCCCTGCACTCCATCAGGGGCGAGTATCAGCGGCTCAACACACACAGCCACACAGGCTTTGTGGATCCCGAGGACTGGGATTGGGAGGATTGGTACGATACTTCGACCAGGATGTGCGCCAGCTGGACGCAGATGTTTGCAGAGGTGTTTGGGGCTGCAGACAAACCTGGCTGTGCCAGTCAAAGCAACTACAAGGTGTTTTTCTACGAGGACCTCAAGACCCCCTCAGGTGCATTGAACCCTTACTTTCTGGATGAGCTTTTGAACTGGTTTGGCATCGACAAGGCGGACTCATTCTACGACTGTGCGCTCAAGTTCAACAAAGGGCATTATGCCAGGGAGCTGCCAGCTGATCACCCGGCGGCCAGGTTGCTGAATGATACAGAAACATTGGCAAGATTTGATGCAGCTGGATGCATGGCAGCGTTCAACTCATACAGCAGCAGGTTCCCTCATCTGCAGCAACCCTTAGAGACAGTGTGAGCTCTGCTGGAGCAGCAGCAGCAACAGTAGTTTAGCAGTAGCAGACTGTGTGCAGCACAAGCCAAGGGTACACTGTACGCAACGGTTGCCATCACTGTGATGATTGGTGCTGGTTGCTTACAAACTTCTATTGACCCAGACTCGTTTGTCTGGTAGCTTACAGTGGGCTTGTCAGCACTTGTAACCAACTCTGTGGTCAAAGCAGTAAGTTCTGTTGTGAAACAGACACCGTACCGGCTGCCAGCCCAGCCCAGATTGAGCCTGATTATGGCTACTCAGTGGTGGCTGGTTGGATGTTGCATCAGCTAAGATCCTGGTCACATATACTTGCTGCACAGTTCTGCAGCTGGGGCAGCAGTGCTGCGTAGAGTAGCAGTAGCTATGATAGATCTCGTAGATTCAGCAAGCTATCTGGCATGCGAAAGGTGACGATACATTGTAACACTCTCATAACTATCATCATGCCAACAAAGAAAATCTGCCATGGGTTTCAGTGTTGACACTGGCAAGCTGCGGGCTGAATGAAGGAACTGGGGCTGAATGGTTTGTTTTCCTTGCCAACTCTGCCAATGTTACCGAACTTCACTCCCGTGCCAGGAGTAGCGGCCCTAGTCAGGGTTCGCATCTTCCGCTGGGGACTTTCGTCCAGATGGACGACCGGTGCTCGGAAGCTTCGTGTCGAAGCGGTATCTCGGCTCGGAACATCGTCCCGGCAGTACTGTACTTGTGGGAAAGCAGTACTGTACTTGTGGGAAAGCTGTACAAAAGCGGTCAAAATCTTCGTCCCACCGGACGACCGGGGTCGGTGTCCTTCGTTTCGAAGGCGCCTTCGGCGCCTCCAAAATGTTCTGGACGAAGAAGATGCGACCCCTGGCCCTAGTAGCTGCAGCATGCATCTGCATTTACATACGTTCTTACTCTACTAACGGTTGGAGTGTGTTTGCTTTGCTGCCCTCATGTCTTTTTCACTTCAGATCTTATTGAACCCCGAATGTCGTCTTTGAGTCTAGAACTCTAGACATTCATTGGCAGGTTGACAAGTTACATCAGCACTGTCACCATAAGCGCCATGACAATAACTCATATCATCAAGATCTCAACCAACAGCCCCTCTTGGCAAGAACAGCCCCTCGTCGGCAAGATTGAGCCTGCATACAGAGTGCATCGCTCCAGGCTACATGCTGTCTTATATCAAAACAGCCCCGGATCGACTCAGGCACAAGCTGCGCGCATGCTCAACGCAGCGTGTCCTCAATCCATGCTAAACCTCACTCCAGCGCCACCTGACTTGCCAGTAGCCCCCTGTCCACCACCTCCCCCACCTTGCTGCTGCTGCTGAGGCTGCAACTGAGCCTTACGAACAGCTACACTCCTGGACTTGTGTAGATCACTCGCCACAGGCCTCTTATATGGTGTGTACTCCTTGCTGAAACCAGGTATATGCAAGTGATATGTGCGCTGCATGTACAAGGCAAGGTCTGATGTGCGCAGGGTTCTGTTGCTGCGTCGTGCTGCCAGTGAACAGCCAAAGTCCAGCGCATCTATCACGAAGTCATCTGCCAGCTTCATCAGCTCATCAGCAAGCTCAGGCTGGAGCCTGAAAGACTGCAGGAGAGATCCAGCACAACATACAGCAGCGGTCAGCATATAGTACAGCATTCAGAAACTTGCTGTTGGCACAGGTCCTGGCTTCCTCGTATCGCTAGGTCAACGAAACAGCTGCCATGTAATTCATTGTCGCGATGACTGTATGAAGCTGCCAGCAATGCAGGTGGTCCCATCAACTTGTGCTACACCACCAGGCATTCAGATGAACAGATGTACAAGAACATTTTGGTGATGCATGTGTTGCTCAAGTATCCACTGTCCCTCACTGCTGATCCCACCTTACTGAGTCCCTGCAGCTCCATGAGTCTGCGCAGTTGGCTCTCAGGCAGCAGCCTGCTCTCATCGTCACGCTTGCTGTCCTTACCGCCTGCCTTGCTGCCCTTGGTTCCAGCTGCTGCCTTTGCCTTGGCTGCCTCGTACTTCTTGAGAATGTCATCAACTGACACCGCTGGACCATCAACAGGCCCTGCAGCACCTGCAGCACATATCGACACATGGCATGAGAGAAATTTCCTGCGTGAATATCGTGTGAGACGAAAACTTGAGTCGGTTACTCTAAGGAGTCATTCTGTCTGCTTGGTGTTGGTTGCCACTGCCCACTGATGTCAACTCTATTATTACCCTAGCTTTACCCTGCAAGAACATCAGCAAGGCATGATGACCAGCACTGACCTGCAGGGGTTGAGCTGAGTGGCATGTGTTGCCTTAGTCTGAAAATGACAGTCTCCAAGTTCAAGGCGTCATCAGGGGCTGGCAGCAGTGGGGCTGGTTCCCGCTTGCGCTTCGTTCCTGTCGTGCCAGCTGCCTGCTGCTGCGTTTGCTGTTGTACAGGTTGCTGTGACTGCTGCTGTTGTTGCTGCTGTTGCTGCAGCCCAGGTTGAGGTGTCAAGCGCTGAGCTGGCTGGTGTGACTGTGGCTGCTGTGCTGCCTGGCGTGCTGCGAAGGCTGCCTGTGCTGCTGGTGGCAACTCATGACCAGGTGCTGCTTGCTGAGGAAATGAGCTGGGCTTCACAGTTGCACCACTGTGGCCCACTCCAACTTTCCTGCTGTGTAATGCAACTTGATCAGCAGCTGCCAGTTGCTGCGCAGGGGTCAGACCAGTTGGCCTTGATACTGCAGGCACCGTCCCATGCTGCTGTTGTGTCTGCCGACCAGCGTGAAGCTGTTGCAGCTGCGCCGGCATGGATTGAGAAGCTGGATGTTGCACTCCCAATTGTTGAGGTTGAGATGGGGCTGGCTGCTGCTGTATCTGTTGACGACCTGCAAACTGGGCTTGCTGCCGTTGCTGTTGCAGGAGCAATTGCTGCTGTGCTGATAGCTGCCCTGGTATCTGGTGCAATAGAGTAGCTGCCTGGCTTGCAGGCTGGCCATAGCTAACACTTGGTTGCTGCTGCTGCTGTGATGCTGTTGTTGCAGGGCCAGCTCCTGCGCCTGCTGGGCTGCCTCCAGGTGATGGAATGTCATCCAGGTCAAACCCATCGTCCCCATTATCTGACACACGAGCCACTTGCTGCTGTTGCTGCTGTTGTTGCTGCTGCTGGACGACATGCTGCTGGTGCAAAGGTTGTGTTTGTGGCATGGCCGGTGGTGGTGTAGCAGATGCAGGCCTCTGGGCCGCTGATACGGCAGCAGCTTGCACATACTGCTGGTAGTTCCCCAGCACGTTGCCGTACTGAGCACCCTACAGCAAGAACCCTGGTTCAGGAGAGTTTTCACTGTGCAACAGGCATGCTGCAGGCAGAGGATGTGGTCCTACCTGCTGCTGCATCAGCATCATTTGCTGTAGCTGCTGCTGAGTGAGGTTCAGGTTACCACTAGAGTAGTTGCCGCCCGACTGCATGATGTTGCACGCTTGCCCTCACAGCAAGTTGCGGGTCTACTGATTGATCAGTGCTGGACCAGGATGTGGGTAGCAGCAGCCTACACACTCCGCATGTTCACAAACAATAATCCTTGATGGGAATACAGACAACATTGATCAATAGCCAATCAGTTTCACTCAACAAGAAAGCTGTTTATAAAGCCCACTGCACAGGTCTGGGCTCTGAATGCAGCATCCAGCAAACTAGTACTATCAACTAGAAGACCTCTATACAATGAGACGATCATCGGTGACTCAGGTTGCGTGCAACAGTGTTACTTACTGCTTGATATACTGGCGTTGGCCCCAACGGCCATGCAGACGATGTATATGTACCAGGTGAAAGGGTGTGATAAAATTGACGTATGCGATTCTGGGGCCAAGGTCTGTAGCACAGCATAACCGAGGCTCCCTCCCAAACGCCTCGACTGCCAGAACAAAGTCGCAGTCTTTCGTGTCAACTTAGCAAAGCGCCAGTATGGATGCTTTTGAAGGTACGTGCAATGCATGTCTGCGTGGGGTTGGCCCACCGTGCCTGGTGTAGTCCGTTCCAAGTTGATCGGTACTGGCTGTGTTGCAGGTGCGACAGTGGAAGGCAGCAAGGCTGGTAGGGCTGATCCAGAACCGTCAGACTTCATTGAAATGTCATCCGAGGCACTTGTGCAGCCAGGTGAAACTGAACAGCTGGAAGTCGTTGCAGACAAGGAGGTCAGTGGTGCAGAAGGGGTGCCTGCAGCACCAGCTATAGGAGAGGATGCAGCTGATCTAGGCCCAAGTGATGCAGCTGAAGCAAATGCAGATCTCACAGCAGATACTGATGTTGATGCATCAGTGCGCACCACCACAAGCTACCCAGCAGAACAGGAGCAGGAACCAGTAGCAGGTGCAGACTACACCAAAAGCAGCATGGCAGCAGCAGAAGAGTTAGAGCAGCCGGCACCACAGGAAGAAGAGGCTGTTGTGATAAGCCCAAAAGGTTCGCTGCCCAGTCACACCAGCGGGGACATGCCAGCAGCATGGGAAGCTCCTGCTGCCGCGCCTGCTGCAGCTCCATCAAGCAACGGTGATGCAGCAGACAGCACCGGGCCGAGCATGGACGCAGCAAACAGCGATAAGATTGAAGAAGAAGCTCCTAACGTCAGCGTGAGGGAGCTTCGTGAGCAGCTATCAGCCACCAACGCTTCACTGGCAGGCAAGATGGCTGCGCCTGCTCGCACTCCCAGCCCCCAAGCCAAGTCAGAGCCTGCAATACCTGTCAGCGAACATGACAAGGTCAACACAACCAATGTTGCAGCTTTGTTGGCGTCAGCTGAGTTCAAACTGGTGCCGGGCCAAGATGTGCTTCCCTATGAGCAGTTGATGACCCTGCGACTTGAGGATGGCATTGATGTCACACGCAAGGTGGGGTGCATCATCAAGCATCTGCGGATGGTTTGACAATGGTTGTTGCTGCCTCCCTTTTCAGCCTGCTGTCTTGCTAAGATCGACACAGATGCTTTTGCCAGCTGCCCTGCTGCAGCTTTCTTGGTATGCACCCAATGAATTGTGCAATTCCGTTCGAGCAGCAACTCCAAGGGACTATTGCTGTTCAGCAGCAGCTCAAGACCTTTAGATATTTTTGTTTCTTCATGTCACTTGTGCTGCACCTCTGTTCCTTGCAGGAGGACTACCTTTCTGAAGATGAGTTCACCAAGGTGTTTGGCTGTGACAGGAGTGACTACGGCAGGCTACCACAATGGAAGAGGCTGCAGCTCAAGCGCAATGTCAAGCTGTTCTGAAACCACAGCAGTCAACAGCTGGAACGCGGTGCTGGTGCAATAGCCGACAAAGTGTCATTAGGGAGCCTGTTTGTCATCAGGGACTTGGTTTGAGAAGACATAAGCATACTGCAGTAATTGTAGATGGGTGTGATCCATAGCATCGTTTGTGCTGAGTTAGTGAGCCAGCAATTAGTAGCTACTACAGTAGTCAACAGGGCACAAGGCTGCTGCCGTACCCCTGATGAGACTGTGTTAATCTGAAAGCAGTGCCAATTGCCAGGAGTGCTAGTGCGGTGTGCACCTGGTTCCAGTGTGTTGCAGAAACAGTGTCGAGTCAAAACTTGGCTGAACATCTGTTGCTATTCATGTTGTGAGCTGCATGTGGTCAGGAGGGCATCAGCAAGCATGTTGCCCAGTGTGTACATGTGCAGGGTCCGTTGTGTACAGAGCGATAGGAGACGGGCGAGGCACTCTGTGCCAAGCTTGAGCATGATATCAGGTTCTAGTAGACTGGTGAAGAAGTCCCAGGGGATAGGCAGCACTGCATGTGATATCTTGTTGAATTTGTTGTCAGTGTCTGCTGCCAGTATGTGTTGTTGTAGAGCGACGCCTTGGCGTGCAGGACAGCGGCATGTTGACAGCTTGCAGCTGGTACTTGGGTGATTCAGGCATGGTGACAGCAGACTTGTGAGTGGTTTGTTTCAGATGTTGTGTACATATGTACGAGATCTTGTGTATGCAAGTCGGTTGGATGGCATATATGTGCAGTTGCATATAGCTGATGGTGGTGTGTTCTCTGCACAGTGCACTTCCTTGAGGTCTGCAGTTCATGTAGTGCACACAGTTCTGGCTGCAAGTCGTGTAGACACTGTTCTTTCAGCAAATGGGCACACGTGATTGTCATGTGTCCTGGTACTACTTCATTCTTGCAAGTAGGCTGTAGTTGCTCAAGGGTGTCATCAGGCCTAGTTATTTATGCATCGTTTGGGAAGCTGTTGTGTGAATTATGAATAGAGCTGAGTGACATCGCCAGGATGCAAACACTGTTTGCTGCATGCACATTCTCATGCTGTTGGGCATTGTTGGCTGCGTCATAGGGGTTTGCTAGTAACCACTCTGTGAACAGGGTGCCGCTGATGTCCTAGGTTTTCGTGAAGATCAAGCTTTGAACAGGTGTCGCGTCATGTACATAAGAATGTCATGGCTGAGAAATCCTTTGTTTGAACACTACATTGTAAAGGTTGTTCCGGAGGTCATACACGCTTGGGATGACAGCATATTGCCCCTGTTGTTGTGTAACATGCAGCTGTGATAGACATGTAAGTTGAATCATAGGTCTGGTTCTGCCAGGATGCTGTTTAATCGGAGCGGGGTGACGCTTGGCTTATGAGCTGTAACGCTTGTGCCACAATTCGATTGATTGAAGCAGGTATGAAGCAAAGTTGGCCTCGTGCAACGATATGAATGCAAACATGAATGGGGTATATATCGGGCCGTGCAACAACGTGGATGCAACAAACTTTAGGGTGATCTTTGCAGAGGAACATGCAAATCTAGGGTTCATGCCACACATATGCCTGCGCCAAGGCTGCATGTTTATACAACAGATGTACCAGTTGGTACTCTATACACGTATGCTGCAATATCATCTTGAAGACATGCACCCGGGCCCGGCACTGCCGGCTAGGTAGGCTACCGTAGCTGAGCTGCATGCATTGCTCTGTCTATTGCCCTTTGGTTATGCCATACCAGTGGTGGTTTCCTTGGCCCTACTGTTGTGAATCCCGAATCCTTGCCCCTGTGAGCCTGGAATTGGCCCTTCTCTGGGCCAGTTACTTCATGTGATTTGCGAATTCGCTTAAGGGGTAACATGGTGGACTACAATGTGTACTCTGGAGGATGATATCTACATGTCTGGCTGCCACGCATGACCATCCCCCTCAGTCAGCGCACAAAGCAGAAGTCATGCTGCAGTACCTGACCACCTGGACCCTGAGCACATTGTGGTACACACAAACGAAACAATCTACTATATACCGCTGCTAGTTGCGTGTGGTAATATCGTCGCCACGTCAGGAACTGTTTTTGCTCTTGCTCCTGCCGACTGCTGCTGCTGTCAACGTCTGATGCCTGCTGCGCTACTTCATGCAATGTGCCACTGTCAGCACCACTGCTGTTGCTTCTACTGTTCTTGCCCTGCTTGTGTCCTGCAGCAGCAGCAGATGGTAGCGGCATGCCCGGCCTCATGACCAGCCTGTACTGCTGCTGTTCACTGACTGACAGAGCTTGTTCTAACAACTGCAGCACATCGGCACTGAACACAAGGTCCTTGTCTGTCTTGGAGGTCCCGTAAACACACAAGGCATCAAAACCACTTCTCAATCGGGCAGCAGCTTTCCTCATTCCCAACAACCTGCAAGCGCAGCAGTCACATAGCATCACTCTATGACTGTTTACAGTGTGGTACACTAGGATACAAGACATTGAGCAATCCAGGAGCCACATTCTGTTGGCAGCCAGACCATTCTTCTTGAAGGCCATAACAATGTCACATCCCAGTACAGGGTTCACAGCATCTGCCAGCGGGCACTGATGTTTGCGTTATTTCTGCTTGTGTTTGTCTCAGAGGTGCTGACTCAGCCTACCTCAGCAACCGACACACCACAGCCACCTTGACAGCAGTCCACCACCTCTCACGCCCAACAACAGCTGGATCAGGTTTGAAGTCTGCTGTCATCTGGGGCGGACTGCTCCAACACAATCGAAACCTAGGCTTGTGTTTCGTTATGAACTCTACTGCATAATTCCAGCCCTCCAAGAGACTCAGGGGATACGTGCTGCTGCTGCTGGACTGAACAATCAACATGGGCGGGGCTGTACTACTGCTGTTAGCTTTGTTCAGAATGCAGTCTGCTGTGCTGGCTCTTGCTTCGGCTGCTTGCTGGGCAATGCTGTCGGCTGAGCCTGCAACCGTTGCTGCTGCTGTCACCAGAACTGCATTTGCTACTAAGTCAGCGGGCATGCAGTCCCAGACATGCAGTGGCTGTGATGATACACAACCTAGGGAATGGTAAAAGCCGATGGCCAGGGCGGCTGATGCTCCGATAGGCCCTGCCCAGTTGCCTATATACCCTGGAGTGTCACACACTTTGTGTCGTTTTCCTGATCCACTGTCATCTACAACATACATGAAACATATGTAACATGCATAGAATACATACACCCAATATGCTTGGGAGTCGCTGAAGTCTGACCGCATCAACAGCACACAGTGGTGATCAGCACTGCTTGCTGGATGTGAAGATACGTCAAAGGCCATACTCAACAAGATTGCGTCCACCACAAGATCTTCGAACCTGTTCTGCCTGTGAGAGTAGGAGACAGCTGCAGGGTGCTGCTGCAGTGTGGACCCAGTTGCAGTGCTGCATGACTCACCGGGTATTGGGTCATATGCCACTGATGACACCAGTGATGGTCTGACTATGGCTGCTGGGACACCCTCATGCTGCTTGTAGCTGCTGACAAGCTGCTCTGCCAGGTGCTTGCTGAATGTGTAGTTGTTGGGGAAGCCCCAGCGCATGCGTAAGGCGGTTGCACGCACTTCAGCAGCAGCACTGGGTAGAGACAGAAGGTCCTGCCACACAGCAGTACAGCTCGTCACCTGAAGCTTCTTGCAAAGATATCTGGAATACAAGACTGTACAGTGACATGTTGGTAGCAACCAATGCAGCGGATGAGCATTGCAGTGGCTGTTGTGGACCCAGGACAAGAGACAGGTGCCATCAACGTGCTGAAGTACAGAGTGTGAACAGTAGAAACTGTTCAGTTGAAGTACTGACCTGAACTATGGTCTGATGGTCAACTTCACTTGTGCCAAATTTCAAGGGATACAGTTGCTCGTATACTACTGTGCTGCGAGGCTGGTTCATGTTGGCAAAGCAGCTGCTGATGTGCACAAATGCTTTGAGCTGTTTGCATTTCGTGGCCAGCTGCAGAATGGCTTTGGTGCCAAAGTAGTTTGAGGTCAGGGTTGAATGTATGTCAGCCTCTAGTCTGATGTCAGCTGCACTGTGCAGGATGACGTGGACATTGTGAACCAGGGTGTCCCTGTCAGCTGGTGAAATGCCTAATCCTGGTTGGGAGATGTCTCCAGTGACAGGTAGAACTTTCTGAAGCAGGGTCTGCTGGTCACGCACGCGATGAAATATGTTACCCTGTAAGTAAGGTGGTGAATGGCAGGTGTAAATAGCTGTGTAAGAATGGTCCATGTCAAGGATGCCCAAACCTGCGCAGCTAATCGTTGTACAATAGGTGCTTCTGGGTGATGCAGTGCGATGGTGTAAGCTGTTTGAGTAGAGGAGCAGTTTCGGCGAGTGTTCCTGTTGCAGGGATAGGCACCTGGAGGAGTTGGCTCAGTCTGTCAGCGGCACTGCTGTTGCCTTGTGTTCGGAGCAGCACATATACCACGGCAACTTCCGTTGAACGTAACAACTTCTCCAGCACCAGACCACCGATGTAGCCAGTTGCTCCGGTCAACAGGACAGAGACATGTTTGAACTGCCTTGCTACTGACAGGCCAGCTGCCTCCTGCTGTGGCATACTGAGCTGTCTGAAAGCGGTGCTTTTAGCTACCGGTTTCGAGTGTGTTACCTGACACAAGCTAGATGGGATTTGTCATGTCGGGTTGCTCTGCTCAGCAGTGCTGGCGGAGAGGCGGTTGCGGCAACCGTCAGTGGTGTGCGCACTGCATAGCAATCAAGAAGCACCCGCAACACCTGTACCAGCTGCGGAGCACAACGGCAATAGAGTAGTAGAATTGAAGGAAGAGTCTGGTTACGAGACAGCAACGGTCAACTGGCAACGGTTGTGGGGTACAGATTCCAGCAGAGCCCAAATGTGGCGGGGTGCAGCCCCCTGTTTAATCTGTTTGGCACCGATCCTGAACACCGGACGCGACCAATAGTGAGTTCTGCTCAACGACTATGCGATCACGACTGCCTTAGGGCGCTAAGCGCAGCACGAAGACAAGACACATGCACACCCGACATTTTTGCCAGCATATCAGCGACATATGGCACAACTCTACACGACTTTGAAAGTGTACATGTTTTCCTGATACTTCCGTACACTCTGTTCCCCCCAGCAGACACACTAGATTTCGTAATGTCAGCAGCAGAAGTTCACCACAACCTGAAATTTATGGCGGAACGCCTTACACAAGAAAGTCACTACCTGGAGGCCATTAAGTGCTACACCGCTATTCTCAATCAATCATTGCTTCCAACTGATGAGGCTACAGCTCGTCTCCGTCTTGCCCACCTGCTGTTGGAGCATACCTGTAATGTTGCGGATGCAAGGGTGCAGCTGCAGAAAGCGGTGAGCTACAGGGCTGCCACAGGCCGACTGAACATATGGTAGAAGCCATTTTTATGAGCAGTTGCACTCCAAGATGCATCTGCGTCCTATCGTAGTGCTTGCCAAGTCATCAGCATCTACAGCAGACTGACTCGAGGTGGCCATATCGCTGCAGGAACTGTTGATGACTAATCTGCGTGGGCAGCAATTGCTGCACTGCGAGGTGTTAGCAGAGCTGGGACGTGCACACAAATACCTTGGTGAAACCACCTTCCAAAGGCAGAGCTATCTGAAGGGCATAGACATTTGCAAGGACACAAACAGAAGCAAGCCTGCAATCAAGTGAGCATGCAGCTGCTTGATGGCTGCTTGGCAGAACAGCAGCTGCCAGCAAGTGTATATGTACATTGAGTTCGGCCACTTGTGTTATGGACTTCACTTCATCAGCAATATGTAATAAGCAGCAGTCAGTACATAGCTGATTGCATAATGCTGCTTGCTGCACACTTTCTTTCGTGCAGACAACGGCTTGCTGAGTGGGCTGTCTACTTCTACATGCGTGTAGCAGACTCATATATAACTGATAAACAGCCAGACAAAGCAATGGAGCATGCACAGTCCGGCTGCGAATGTGCAAAAGAGAATGATATGTTGGAGCGGCAGGTGATCAAGCAACAAAGTGATTACCAACAACACTCAAAACACCCCTGGCAACAGCTCTAGTTTTATATATATTCCTCAATTCTACCGGCACTTGGTTTGCTTAGCACCAGCTTCTGACTGCTACCATGGGTACTGAGGTGGCGATCTTCTTCAATACGTCAGCTGATGTTCTTTCTGGTGTATATCTGCAGATGCTGTGCTTGCTGTTCAGACTTCAACTGCTGATGCTGATGTGGGACAAGAAAGAAGCTGAAAAGGTTGCTGTTGAAGCCTCTGATGTGTTGACACAGCTGAAGCAGTCCACATCATCAGCATCAGCTGGTCATGTGGCTCTTCTTCAGCTTCATTTCATGGTGCTGCAGGTGAGTGAGCATACAGCACACTGATCACACTCCTTGTTCACGATCGTCTAGTGAAGCAGCATGTACACCCGGTGGTGCACTCCCTGGCGGTGAAAGTTTGCGACCAGAAACATGTAACCAGCATGCCCACTGCACCGCTGAAGTCACGCCAAATAATCAGATGTTGATATGCAAGGAAACTGCTTAGCAGCTTTCTGACTGTACATGTTGCACAGCAGTCTTGTGTCAGCCAAAAAGGTTGCCTTCTGGCTGGACTACTTTGCCTGCATCCAGCCAACCGAGTACAGATCGCCTAGCATGGCAACTAGTTTCTGCCTCAACCCCTCCATGCGTAAACCGCTGATGCTGATGCTGATGCTGGTACCTTTCTGTACTTGTCTACATGCAGGCGCTCATCACAATCCGCGCTGGTAACTATGAGGACCTGGGTGCAGCTGCACCTGGTGCTTCAGGCATCATCTCACAGATGGAGTCTCACTTAGAGGCACTGCCACCTGCAGACAGTTTGCCCTACAGTTGGTTGCCTGCTGCAGGACTGGGGGCGCTCGTGCAGCTGCTGGCAGCTATCATGCTCAAGCCACAGGGGAAGGTCAAGGCGGCAATGCTTCATATCAGCAGAGGTGGGAACCCCTATGGGTGCGGTATGCACTCGACCCTACGCGAGCTGTCTTGGTACATTGCATGGGCTGCCTGAAACCCTCTTGGGGTCACCTATGTCTGCCCTTGACATCTGCCCCAGGTGCCTTACGCCTAATCGCCCTGTATGCTTGCTGTCTCCAGGCCTGCAACTGGTAGATGCCCTACTGACATCTCTAGGGGTGAACCAGACTTCCACAGAAGCCACTCTGGATCATATCAACGTCTACTCAGTTCGCAGCTGCCTGGTGCTGCGAGTGCTGCTTTTTGAGACTCGCATGCAGCTACAACTCTTGTCAAGCAGTATGACCGCTGCTAGACAAGATGCAGCAGACAGCATTCAGCTGCTGCAGCGCTTTCCAACGTTGCTTGTCAGCCTAGTGCCGTCAGTGCATCTGCAGGCGGGGTTGTATGCACAGGCTGTTGATGCTCATGATGCAGCCTTGGCGCACCTGCATAAGGCTGCAGCGTGTCAAGATGAGCACATGAGGGCCTGTGCTCAGTGTCTGGCGGCACTCTGTTGTCTGGCTCGTGATGCACCAGGTGCAGGTGAGGTTGCAGGAGGGAGCTCTGCGTATGTAGTTACATAGCTGAGTGGTATGACCTATGACATCAGTCGTCTGTCGGCCACTGCAGCTCTGACACGTGCTATGAGGCATACTAGTCACAACAGTATTAGTGGGTTAGACACAGTGTGCAAGTATAGCAGTGACGAACCCGGAAGGGTTGAAAGCATCAGCATCAGCGACTGATATCAATCTCTTCCTGCCCTGCAGTGAGCCAGGCCCGCGAGCTGTTGGAAAATTTGCCCACCACAGCAGACTCAACCCTGGGGTATGCTGAACGCGCCATGACTCACATTTCTGGAGCACTTCTGCAGCTGTCAGCAGCAGAAGCAAGCGCAAGTGAGCGGGCTGATGCCAAGCAACACCTCAGCAAGGCTTTGAAGATTGCTCATGAACGGTTGCAGAACCATCAACTGGTGTCACAAGTGCTCTTGTACATGACGCCCCTGCAGGTAGGGTTGTGCTATACCCGAAGTCCTGCATAGCGTCAAGCGATGTGTACTGTATCTTTGCTGCCACGGATCAGCAAGCAGAAGTACATGCTCTCCCTGCAAACAACTAGCTTGTCTTACCTTCACAGGCAAAGGTGAAGAGTGTGATCAGAGACCTATGTGTGAGGCTACCAATAAGGCTTGTTACCTTCAACTCCCATCGCAACAATGTGCAGCTCACTCTTATACCAACACAAGGGATGTGGTGCCTGATGTGGCAGTTCTATTGCCGCAGCACTAAAACACCCGGTTCTTGTTGACACTGCGTCTTGTTGTGCAGGTCAGCGCACCTGATCTTCAGGGCGCCATGCAGATGGTCACCAGCAGCTTCACATTGGCCAAGGGTGCTGGGGACCTGCATGCCCAAGTGGCAGGTCTCACCGTGATGCAGCAGCTGTACCAGCATAGCAAGCAGCCAGAGAAAGCAGCACAGAATGCCAACTATCTTGCTCGTAAGCAAGAAGACTTGTCAGGCAGAATGAATGAAGCAGAAGCCAGTCAACAACACATGCAGGTGCTGACATGGGGACTATAGCGGTAGTTGCTCTCTTAGCAACTTGAGACTCACCAGCAAGGCAATTGCAGATCAGCAGACACGGGGCTGAGTTGTTCTTTCATCCTGCACCTTGGTACAGTAACAGGTTGCTGATGTGTAACCTGGTGTAACATTGCATTCGCTCTGCGTAGTATACTGCGTGCGGTATATGACAAAGGACATAGTTTCACTGGCAACACACCTGCCCTAGAAAATGTCCCAACTAGAAAGCCTCATTAGCAGTGCAAGGGTTACCTTACCAACTAAGGAGGGATTGCCTGACCATTGCTACTTCGTGAGGACACAGTTTGACACTGCCTTCATGCAAGTGCGACTGGCCCTGCACGCTCACAACACTTGCTGTTGCAGCATACAGCTACATGCAACCTGGTGATCAGCACCAACTTCAGCAGAGGAAACATAACAATCGAAGCTTGCTTAACAAGCAACAAGAGTGACGACACCATGACCTTGATAGGCGTCCTCAACAAGACAATGTGCCACAAGGAGAAGTTCTGCGCCTGGTACTAGCCTAGGCTAGTAGCACCATGCTTCTCGTGACATCTCAGTATTTAGGCTACTACCAGCATGTTGAAGTAACCAACACCACATCTCGCAGCGCTGCTAACTGTACACTGAAAGGTCTAGCTGGTCTGGCTGACAGGAAGAAATGCTGGAGGAACCTTATAGTACACTGACAGCCTGGACCTCTTCTACCAGCACATAATACATTCACAAGACCACAAGATGCAATCACTGCGCTACAATCTGCTACACATACAAAATCGCTGCATCCCAGATGACATTGCATTTCTAGGTGCTTTGCAGTCCAGATTAGTAGAAAGCCACCAGAAAGCGTTGCAAAAGTGCTAGTTGACTATTCATGTTTGCAGTGAATCTACTGCAAGTCCACTGCACACAGTGTCTAAGTTTTGAATCATACAAATGTCACGTGTGAAGCCAGTTGCCACTAGCCAGCACCTATGCCAGCAGCAAACAAGGCACTCTGCGCATTAAACTTGGCAGCTGTGGCATTCGCTGCAGCTGCCGCCACAGCATTGATCTCTTGCTGCTTCAGAGTGTTGAGCAGCTCCTGTAAGCGTGTCGTGATGACATCAAATCCAGGGCGCTGCTCTGGTACTGCTGCCCAGCACTCCTGTATAAGTGTTGCGAGGCCTGGTGGTGTGTGAGGAGGAATCTGTGGCCTCATACCTTTGGCCATGACAGCCAGTGCTGTGGACACAAGCAGCAAACAGGTGAGCAAGGTGCAGGTGAGCAGGGTGCAGGTTTCTCGGTCAACAGCGCATACAACAAGCCACTAAGGGCCAGTTCTTCACACATTCAAAACAGAACACCATTATGGACAAAAGCCTGTGTTGCCGTGTGCATTGTTGCTGTGAGCCACATGCAGGTGTGCAGCATTTGCATGCAGAGGTGGGTTGATCAGGGTTTATGAAAAAAGGTTATACACACTATCAAACCTTGACAAGGTTTCATTCTGTCACATGCAGCAAAAGTGAATCTTGGTGGGTAATGAAGATGCTACAAGCTCACCTGCTTGGACCCCGTTCAGCCCCTCAAAGGGCACTTCTCTGGCACAACACTCCCACATAACCATGCCAAAGCTGTAGATGTCAGCTTTATTGCTGTATCGCTGGTTTGCCAACACCTCAGGTGCCATCCACTGCAGAAAACAGAAACACCCACACACGTCAATAAAAAGTGCTCTGGGCAGTCAACAAATTATGCTGCTAGCAACAAGCTAACTCATAGTACACCAGCAGCCCAAGCTCCCAAACCACCTTACATCCTGCTGATGTCCTGAGCGCCCCACCTGGAATGTACCAAGGCCTCCGGTCATGGTGTGCATGCCATGATACAGCCGGGAGAGGCCGAAATCTGCCACCTTGACACAACCTTCATGGTCCACAAGCAGGTTCCCACTCTTGAGGTCCCTGCAGCGTACATGCAGTGCAGCATCCATAGCCTTAGTGAAAAAGGTACATCACAAGACATGAAAAAGACATGTGCTGGGCATCTGCATCCACCACTGCTTATGCGCACCAGATAGGGACGATCTAGAACACTGCATCAATCACCCTCTCTAACACAGCAGACTGATACAGCTGTGTCCCCCACCTATGCAGCACAGAGTGAGCATGGAGATGCTCCATACCCCGAGCGGCATCCAGCAGCATGGCCACCACCTCAACCCAAGACAGATAGCAGCCAGGTGAATGCAGGAGACCATACAGAGATCCCTTGGCACAGAACCTGAATAACACACAGCAGAATACATTCATGTTCAAGATCGACTGAGGAGCTGAACAAGTAGAAGAGACCAGCTATTGTGATACCGCAGCACGCTTCTATTACTATGCTGAAGCAAGTGCTGATCCTTCCGTTGTCCCATGAGGTGGTAGAGTGAAAGAGGTTGTGTGTTCAGGCAACATAAATACAGGAGGTTTCACTCAAGTGCTACAATGCTGACTCACTGTGTAACCAGAGCTAGGTTTGGGGGTTTGGTACAAACTCCCAGCAGTTTCAGCACATTTGGATGTTCAGGTAGACGTGTCATGGTGGTCACTTCACGCAGGAACTCCCCCATGAGTTTCGCACTGTCAGCTGCCTGGGCATTGAGCACCTTGATGGCAACAGCCACCCCATGGCATGTACCATAGTACACCTGCAGGCAGCAACACATGCACCTCACATATCTTCATAGCGTGCCAGATCACCCCCTGTTCACGCTCCAAAAGCAGAAAGGAACACGAAACCAAGACAGATGCTAGGGACTTTGGGCAGAAAGCAGACGGTATGTCCAGTTATTGCAGAGCCACACCTTGCCAAATCCACCTTCACCGATCTGGTGGCCGAACTGCAAGTGCTCCCAGGGGATCTCCTTGTCACCAGCGACAGCACTGATAGCAGCAGCAGTACCAAGTTCCTGACGCCAGGGAGGCAAGGTTCCTTGCTGCTGAGGGTTGGGGTGCTGTTGGTTTTGTTGCTGCTGCTGCTGCTGCTGCTGCTGCCCCGGCTGTCGAGGTGGGGGAGGGAGCATCAATGCCTGCTGCTGCTGTGTGGCGGCCTGCTGCTGTATAACATGATGTTGCTGCTGCTGTTGTTGTTGATGCATAGCCATTCTTTGCTGATGCATGGCTTGTTGCTGCTGAGCAGCAGCCTGCTGCTGTTGCAATGCCTGTTGCTGCAATGCCTGCGCATGCTGTTGCTGCTGCTGGAAGGCAGCCTGTTGGTGCATTGCTTGCTGCTGCAGGACTTGATGCTGCTGGTGCTGTTGCAGCAGTTGTGCTTGCTGCACCACTTGCACTTGCTGTGCAGCCTGTGGTAGCATGCCAACAGCTGCCTGCTGTTCTTGCACAATCCCTGCAACCGAGCCTCTACCCCCAGCTGGCAGCTGCTGTGGTTGCACTTGCGGTGTCACTGCCAGTTGCTGCTGAGGTATAGGAGTTGGTGGATTGGCAACAGCCTGAACACCAGCTGGCTGCTGTAACACATTCGAAGCAATGATGAGACCTTGTGAGACAACAGCACCATGTAGTGACAAGCCATCAAACACAGGGAGCTGCTGCTGCTGCTGAAGCTGCTGCTGTAGCATTCCATTCTGACCATCCCAAGCAGGACATTCTTGTTGCTGATTTAGCATTGTGAGCGATGTTGTCGGCTGCAATGGGGAGGATGGCGCCATAGCCTGTACGGACTGTGGCCAGCTTTGTACAGGGGTAGCAAGTTGCATCATGTTCAGGTCCTGCAGCTGTGCCCTGTGAAGGTTGTCACCAGAGCCAGAGCCAGCTGTCAGTGCCAGGTCATGCAGGGATCCAAGGCCTTGAGCAGGTGCTGGGGTCCCTTGTCGTGAGGAACCAGCCTGGTAACCACCACTGCCTGTCCCTTCAGCTTGCTGGCCACCAACGATCTGATGAAGCAGCTGCTGCGGCGTTGTGGCTTGCTGCAAAGGCAGCTGCATGTGCAATGGCTGCTGCTGCTGCTGCTGTGGTGACGGTTGCACAAGTACTGGTTGCTGTTGAGGCTGTTGTAGGATCAGCTGATCCTGCAGCAGCTGCTGCAGATGGTTGCCAAGCTGTCGCTGCACTTGTGGCTGGGGTTGCAGTTTCACTTGTTGGACCCCATTGGCTGGATTCTGTACCAGCAGAAGTTGCTGGCTATTGGCCAGCTGGTGTGGTTCATGCATAACCAACTGCATCTGTTGTTGCTGATACTGTTGTTGTAAGGCCTGCTGCTGTTGATGCTGCCCAGCTGTCGTGTGAGCTGGGGTTACAACCTGCTGCACTGAAGGAAGCACTGTTTCTGTCTCAGCAAAACTCGGAAGCGTGCACTCCTGCCTGACCAAGCCTGGTGTCGACTCCCTGACCACTGCAAACATCTGCTGGCCTATGTTGTGGGCCTGCTGCACTTGTGTTTGCTGGGGCCGCTGGTTAGGAGCCTCAAAGCTGACACGTTGCCACTGACCCTGTGCATTCTGAGCCATCTGCTGGGTTGACTGAAGGGTGTTGGCTGCCGGAGGCCTTGCAGGACATGTGCCATATGCAGCATACAACTGTGATGACTGCTGCGCTTGCTGTTGTTGGTTTGCCATGGACATGGCAACTGCACTTGCCTGCTGCTGTTGAACCTGCTGTTGGAGAGGGGTAAACAGGTGTGAGGCTGCTGCTTGTTGCTGGTCTAGGAGCTGTTGATTTGGCTGCTGCATCTGCTTCTGTTGGTGCTGCATTGTTGACATCAACGTCAACTGACCACCGTCGTCTGCGTAAGGCTGTTGCTGCAACACATCGGACTGTTGGGGGACATACGTCAGCGGTGTGTGGCCGTGCTGATGATGACCATGACCTGCAAGCCTCTGTGGAGTGCCAGCAGCAACTAGGCCCATGGGTTGCTGCATCTCTGCGTTCTCCGCCTGTTGCAAGGCAGGCGGCAGTGCTCCGGTTCTAGAAGTAACTCCACTGCTATTTGACGTTCCGAACTTTCGTTTACTAAGGGCAGAGATGGCGATCCCTTGGCCACTTTGAACAGCCTCTCTGGATAGCTCAATGCCGCTCAGTATGACCGGCGCTTGAAACAACGGAAGACGATCAACCTTGTCTAGATCGACGTCGTCCCTCTTCTTTACAACAGACGGGCGCTGTAAGCGTCTATCATCGAAGCACTGCGGACACAAGCACTGCTTCCATGCCCACCAGCATTCAGATAAGTCATCTCGTTGATCTTTCAAACAATCAACGCATTGCTGAAACATCAGGAGTTCCTCATTGAGCAAACAGTCATCAGCTACGTGGGTACTCTGGGCTCGTCCGTGGCGCTGTTTGTTTGTCGCTGTATGTATTTGTGTGTCCTCTTGATGTCCACAAATCTGCTTCTCAAGCATGCTGTGGCTTGCTACGTTCGGTCCCTCTCATATGACAAGTCACAGTGTCGCTTAGAAGAACCAAGACGTTGCTTGATTGCACAAAGCAGCTACTGGTATTACGTTGCTCTTGGTCTTCCCCAACATGTAGTTGCATCCATGTGTCTCCTTGCCAGGTTGGTTGGCTGAGGTTGGTTTCCTAGACTGAGTCACTTCCCTTTGTGCTGAAGCCATGGAGTCCATCAGGCCAACAGACATTCCGGTTCCGATTTGATTACTGTATATTGCATGCATAACGAGCATTGATGCAACTGACTGTCAAGTCAGTGGGACTCTTTGTCGATCTGGAGAAGCAGTCAACTTGCCCCAGTCAAGCAAGCAGCTTGACCAACATGCCTGGGCCGGATCCCGCCATGATGGATGCCGGGTCTCTTTACAAAGCCATTGAGGTTATCAATAACCTGGCAGTAGAGCTGGATGCAGACGTTGCATTTAATAGTGTACGCAATTGTGCACTGGACTTATTGGAGTGTGAGAGGGTGACTCTGTTTCTGCTTGACGAGCACAGGCGAGAGCTGAGGTAAAGGGGCTAAATCATATATGGTTAGATATTCTGGTGTCGTGCCCATCCTGCCTCCTGACAGAGCTTGCTGGTGCACAGCAGCACAACAAGGTTGCCCTGCAAGGTGCTGTACCCTCAGTTGCACTCCTGCACTGCAGGGGGAAGACGTGTGACGAGGCTCAGACTACCATCGTCATGAAGTTCGGTGAAGGCATTGCCGGTACTGTTGCACAAACTGGTGAGACAATACTGCGAAGCCTTCTGAGCCTGTTGGATCATGTTAGCATCCATGCACAACTTGTGCTGAGTCAGCAAGGTAACTTTATCGGTGGCAGAGGGATCCACGACTGGCAGCCTTCATGGTGCACTGCCAGAGTCAGTGACCTCGGGTTATCACAGTCACCTGTAACTGTATAGGTGGGCTGATGAACATAGCAGACGCTTACAGCCACCCGTTATTCAACCCGGCCATTGACAAGATGACCCGGTTCTTGACCCGCAACATATTGTGCTGCTCCATAGCAGACATCTCTGGCAATAGCGTAGCTGTTCTTCAGGTGTGCATTTGTGGTGCTACTAATTAGCCTCAGCTTTGGAGTGTGACTGATATTCTTGCGACACACTGATCACAAGATGCAGTCTGTACACCCACCACTGTAAGCAAGTGCAGTACACGATCAGCCTCAAGCAGCCAGGTGCCAGCTAACAGCCAGTTTTGGATCTTGTCAATTATCTTTTGACTTGATTTGTAGGCACTGAACAAGAAGATTGGAGCCTTCACACCTGCTGATGAGCATGTCCTGCAGTTATTCAGTGTGCACATGGGGAATACTCTTGTCAAGTCGCGCTACTATGAAGAAGCCAAGTGAGTTACAGTTGGCCATACTGCAGTATCCATTGCTGATAAAGTGTCAGGACCATGGTTGTGTGAGTTACCTGAGCAACCTGGAACAACAATTGAGCTAGGGAGGCCTCTGGTTGCAGGCGTGAGAAGCTTCGTCTAGCCACACTGAACACCTGCTTCAAGCGCTTGAGTGCCGTGGTAAGCTGTCACAAGCTGCTGCCAATCATAGCGTGCAGCAGACTTTGCTATTGGCTGGAGCCTGTTGGATACTTGACCCGCTTGTTGTGGTGGCTCTGCATCAGCCATGTGTACATAACCATGACCAGGCCATGACTCTTCTGTTGCTGCTGCACTGCAGACCAGCTTGAGTGCTGCCCTCGATGCAGTAGGTGAAGCAGCCCGTGAGCTTGTGTCAGCCAGACATGTCGTGGTGTTGCTTATGGATCATGCCCGGCGTGTTTTGTGGACAAGCATTGCCAACAACAGTTGCATTGATGAGCCTGCACTGATATTCAGGGTCAAACAGGGTCAAGGAGTGATAGCTCGCTGTGCAGCAGACAAACAGCAGCATAACGTGTGTTTTGTGGTGAGTGAATGACAAAAAGAGTCAGGGCTACTGATGTGCAGGTTGGCCAACAACCTGATAATATCATGTTATGCTTGTCTGCAGCAAGTCATGCTCTGACCTTTGCTTTCCTGAGTCCTGCACATGAAGGCAATCATGTATTTGTCAACCGATACCTGGGGCACCCACTGTATACGGCTCGTAACACCAAGCATAGGTTGCCTTGTTGATATGTGACTGCAGCACAATGTAAACACTGACGATACGCTGGCAGCACTGTTCCAGCTGCTTAGCAAAGGTCGGTCAGAACTGAGTGAGGTGGTGCTGCAGCCGGTGATTGATGTATCCACTGACAAGTGCTTGGCGGTGATGTGTGTCATCAACAAAGAAGAGCAATCAGATGTGTGCAGTAGCCTGCTTCATGATCACAGCTTTTCTCCCTCTGACTGGTGAGATGTTCAAGGCAACCCCTTATTGCCAAATGGGCCCCATATGACGCACAAGTGCAACATACTGCTCACCAGTGAAAATGCTGTCCAAGTTGATGCAGCACACTTTGACTGCAGTTGACCGGACTACTTTTGAGGTTCAATTATATATGTATTCATTGTACGGGAACTGCTTTCTACAGTCTTGCAGCTGCATCTTCCTGCCCCTTTGTTGCCTTGATATCCTGCAGTGATGCTTTGGAGTTGTTTAGCATGGAGGTTGCAGATGTGCTTGCAGCACGCAGTTTGGAGGTCTCCTTCGCCAGCGCCATGAGTGTGGTGGCAGCCACTGGCACTACAGCAGCACAGGAGCAAGTGTCAAACATGTTGAAGGCACAGCTCATGGACTATGCTCCGTAGGTGTCCCGACATATGGCATGTTTGTCAGGCAACAACCTCTTTGATTCCTGCTCAACGCCCTGCTGGCCCCTTGTGTTGTCCCTTACATGCTATGCTTCAAAGAGGTCACAGATGCTGTTGATGCCTGTAGGCTTCCACTGAGCAGCGCTGGTGATCTGAGTCGAGGAAACAGTTGCCAGCTGCCGCAGCACACTCTCAATGCCTTCTTTTACCACCAACGCAGCAACAGTGGAAGTAGCTGCTGCCCCAGTGTAGATGAGAACTCGTGTTCTGGTCTCAGAGTATGTAGTAGCCTTGGTGGGAATGCTGAGCAGAAACCTCAGTCATCAGAGCCAAGCATAAGTGGTCTTGCCAGCCCCCTGGTGAGTCCTGCACCAAGCCCTGTGCCAAGCCCTTTGAGCCCGCTGCGCTCTTTTCGCCACAATATGCCATCTTTGTCTGGCAATCTGCGGTCAGCTGCAAGCACTGTCAATCTGAAGAGCAAGTACACCAATTGGGAGTTGGATTGTGCCAGTATGACCCCAGAGGAGCTGCAGCAAACTGCGGTGGGTGATTTCTGTAAGGGCAGTCAGCAGCATCAGCTGCCAGCTGGTATATGACAAAGACTAGACTGGCATGTGGCTTCATATGGTCAACTTGCAGCATATCACGGGTCATCAGCATGCAGGCTGTGAGTCACAATGAGAACAGCATCAGCTGAGGGGAATGATTTCCTTAGTCTGCCTACAGGCCGTGCACCTCGTGACAATGTTTATGGTAAAGGTTGTACTGTCCTGTCATGCAGTATGACATCTTCTCTTTAAGTGGCGTCTTTATCGAGTTGCAGCTGCCTCTATCGGAGTTAAGTGGCTTCCTCAATGCAGTCGTGAGCCAGTATCATCCAGAGGTGCCATACCACAACCTTGGACATGCAATACAAGTGTTGCATACAGTGTGGATGGTAGGTCCACCACAAGCTGATTGTGTGTAACTGCCTTCTGACTATCTTCTCTGCTGTTCTGACACCATGTCAACTGTGCAGTGTCATAACTGTGAAAGTTTCCAGTAGCGCTATTGTGTGTGCAGATCCTAGAAACCACTCATGCAAGGACTGTGTTGTCATCTGGCGAGGAACTGGTGTTGTTGATCGCTGCCCTATGCCATGATTTGGACCATGATGGGCGCACCAACTCGTATCATATCAATTCACAGAGTGAACTGGCACAACTGTATAATGATATATCAGGTCTGTCATGCAGCCCCCACATTGCTTTGTCCATCTAGTATGGCTACAGCGCTGTGTATTGTGATGCCTGGTTGGAGGACATCAGTGGGTGTCTGTGATTTGACCTTGTCAAATCAATGCCAAGCAGCAGAGATGATGCCTATCGGTGACATGGAAATTGTCACATGAAGTCACCGCTTCATGCATCAGGGGATAAGCACCAAAATACCTGCTGGCAGCCCAAAGGTTCTGCTGTCTGTATGCCCTGCAGTACAAGAGAACCATCACTGTGCGCTGACATCCCTCATTTTGCGGCAACGCGGCTCAAACCTACTACAGTGCTTCACCGGAGAAGAGTGGCAGAAGGCCAGAAGGCTGCTGATAGATGTCATACTAGCCACCGACATGCACCATCACTTCACACTCACTCAGGAGCTGCAGAAGCACAGTATTATCTTTGCCACAGATGACGATGCAGACAAGGTCTTGCTGGTGAGTCCAGAGTTCTGGCGCTTGGCGCTTCACCAGTTGAACTGTGTGTTCAGAAGCACCTGTCAGGATCACGAGAACAAATGCCACAGAGGCACTGCATGTGTCCCACAGGTCAGCTGATATCAGCCCCAATGGTATATCCTTGCCCCACGCAACTCTGCTTTGCTTCACAAGATTTAGAATGGCGGCACATATCCAGCTTTGGTATGATAGAGGTTGGTGAAGATCAAGGGGCTTCAAACTTTGATAGCTGCTGCACAACCAGCAGTCCGTCAAGTCTGCTTGTGCTGCTCATTCAACAGATGAAGGCAATACTTCATGCTGCTGACATCAGCACCCCCATCAGACCTTTCACTTCTGCACTAGCAAGTGCTGAGCGGCTGCACAAAGAGTTTCAGCAGCAAGCGCAGCGGGAGAGGGAGCTGAACCTTCCTGTGGCCCCACACATGGATGCTTATGAGGTAGCAGTATGGGCTAAGATGGAGGTGCAGTTTATTGACTACGTTGCTGGGCCACTATGGGAGCGGATGGGACAGGTCAGCAGGGCTGCCTCACTAGTATACCACAAATTGAAAGTGTTTGCTTATGTCAACGGCGCATGTATGTACCTCTGATAAGGCATACATGGTTACAATTCGCCAGAAAAGCGCAAGCGAAGTGGCAAGACCGCCAATGAGCAGTCAAATCCTGTATAGCCTAGTCTGGGCAGCTTCCAGCCACCAACCCAGCTGCCAGAGTCAGAACGCTCTGTAGGTGAGCTTATGACAGTATTCTGACTGCAGATCTTCCCGACTCTGCAGCAGCCCATAAGCACTATGAAGGTCAATAGAGCCAAGTTTGCAAACATGGCACAGACCAGCTCAGACCTGACCACACGCATAGCTGACCCAAAGGATGACAGCAACCAAGCAGCACCATCTGGAATCACTCCCGAAGAACATGTTGCAGGAAGCAAACCTACTGGTATGGCTGAGGGTGAGCAGCACAATCTCTAACTTGAAAGACTGGTGGTCAGAGCAGCCCCTGGTTGCTGGTTGTAAAGCAGAGTCCTCCTGAAGAGCAGTGGTAGGCAGCTGCAAGGCCATATCGTGCATAGCACAGAAGAAATACTGGACGCTTTTGTGGATCAAAGTTGTGTAGAACAGCATATAGCCCTCTTATGTGCAAGTGGGGTGTAGCCAGTCGAAGTTGCAGAGGGGGTTTCTTTATGCCATCAAGCTGTTTGGATACTGGTAGGATACAGACCAGTGTAGGTCCCGAGGAGGAATTTGCTCTTTGTTTAGGGTTTGGGTTCATGTGTTGCGGCACTTTTGGTGAAAATTGAGATGACTGGAACAGCTTGACGGCACAGCAGCGCTGGTGACAGGCCGCCGCAGGACTTGTGTCATTCAGTGCTATCTGGTGTCACATGTTTGACAGCTTCTGCAAGAGTGAAGAACAACATGAGGTGCCTCTGTACTGCTAGCACTTTCAGTGATCTGAGTTAGTCAACCGTCAGTCCACCTTGATACTGCGCACCAGGTTTTTGTGATCTCTGCAGGATTTCCATTGTTGCACCTTCAGAGCAGCACCTGCATCAACATACATACTGTAAGCCTGGTGTTGTGGTGGGTTGTGCCGGTGCATTTGCTGTGTTTCATGTGTAGTAACATACGCAGGTCTAGCCACAAGCAGCAGCCAAGGGCTTGCGTTGACGCGCTTCTACAGCTAAGCTTGTATGCTGCTTTCGTCAAAGCTTCTCAGTGTACGGACAGTATCATCCCTGCCCTTGGACCAGCAGCAGCTGGCTGCACAGCACATGAACAAGATGGTTGTACATTGGAAGACATTCCTGGGTATGCGTTGAGCCCTGTGCCAAATAATTCAGTGCAATAGGATACTGCAGCTTTTGGGTTGTTGCTGTGTCTGCGCCGTTGCATCCTAGGTATGTTGGTGTAGGCTCATGGATTGGGCCTGGTGTTGACGTGGGAGCACATAACCTTAATCAATAAGTGGTTCTGTCATGCTGAGTAGTTTCAGTCTTTCTTGTTGTTGATTGGTACTACCAGGCTGTGTGTGGTACTCCATTAGTGACAGGCTAGCTCATCACTGCTAGGAACCACCCTTTTGGCAGCAGTATTAACGATGCAGACTCTTCTTGCAGTGAGTTAAAGCATGCAGTTACCCAATGAACATAATCATTCTATTGAGATTCCAACATGATGCACCCTGTTGAGCTAGCTTGATGTCTGCATCTTGCAGGTTATCTTGTCGAGTGGAGTAATTGTGGCGTTTCACCCTGTATGCTCAGCAACAGCATGGCATGCTGATTGTGACCCTGCCTAGGTAGGCCAGTGGGTGTGACCATGCTTCATTCGCACCTGTTATGGTGGCATGAAAACAGGGCAATATGACGAATGTGCAGTTTTCTCAAATGATTGCAGTAGAGAGTAGCTGATGACGATAAGTTTATCATGGGAGGGGAGGTGGTCTTTTTCTATATTCTTTCCATTCGTAACCATACAATCTGTGCATAAATACTTGTGAGTTGTTTCAACAGCTTTGCAAACATGCAACTTCTGCTGATGATCATGTGTTATATGTCAGGACGTCTATGCTTGGCTGTTTTGTTGATCAACCATGGGCTCACCTTTCAGCTTGTCAGGCAGTACAGTCCACTGGCAGAACAGGTCATGGCAGGGAAACTGCTCTGATCTGAACAGCAGTTCGATGACTCACGCCCTGTAGCGCCTTTATTGATCACATGTCAAGATCACCAGGTTTACAAGGTGTGGCACACCAGTAGGCAACACAAAGAGTGCAAACTCCCAACCCAGAAAAAAACCCAGCAGTCGCGGTTTTGCTGCTGTTGTGTGAGAGCTTACATGCAGCTTGCAGACGACAGCCCACGTGAAGACAGCTCGAACTTGGTATCAAATGAAATCGAATGACGCTTGCCTGTCAACAAGCAGGTTCAACGCACTTATAAGACTTGCTGCGAATCACTATGTTGCAAGCGTCAAAACTTGAAGGGTTGCTGTCTGCTTTCGATCAAAGCAATAGTCTATACGCTCTGAGCACGCCTGATGGCAGGGTCCGCATCTTTGACACTGGTAGGCTATCAAATACACTGCTTTGGCCGACAGGCCTCGTCGGCACCTTGAGCAAGCAGCTTCTGCTTCAATCATCATATGAGGTTGGCAGTTTTGATGCTATCAACGTAGCCAGTTGTCAAGGTCCGGTTCTGACTGATTCGGCGTCATCACCCACATACTGCAGTAACTGGGCGGCTCCGCAGCACACTAGAAAGTGGCGTTGGGCCCTTGCCATCAAAAACTATCACTGGTGGTATTAATGGGCATCTAGCAGAAGGGCACACATGTCTGACCTGGTTGAACAGCCAGGTAGGCAAGGTCCTGTGACAGTAATGCTGCTGCTGCTGCTTCTCCAAAGCTGCACCCGATACACTTGAGCAGCGCCTTTAGTCGTGCTTGTCGCTGCAGGAGAAAAGGCACAAGCCCAGTCAAGCTCCAGCACGCACGTTGCTGGCTGTTGGCACCAGCTCAGGCTCTGTGAAGTGTTTTGACAGTGCAACCGGTGAAATCCAATGGCAAGCCACCGAGTGCAATGAAGGGTGAGAGCGATTCAGCAGCAGCAGCATCTCCAAACAGCACCGAATCACCTTCTGATATCTGTTGTATCAACAGTGGAGCCTCCGTACTGTGTGCTTTGCTGCTGACCTTCTGCTGCTTGCAACATGCAGCTAAGAGCATGTCTATGTCCTTAGCAGCAGTCTCTCTTCTCTCCTCATGTACTGAAGCTGACTTGGGCAAGTGTCGAGCCACATGTCTTCCACTTTGTTGCAGGGGAGTCTCCTGTCTTGCTCACAGCAGCCGCCAGAGCAGTGTGCTGCTGTCAAGCGGTCCAGATGGCCAGGTGTGCAGCATTAACACTGCAACAGGCAGCAAGCAAGGACAGTTCAAAGGCAGTAAACACGCCATAGCTGCAGCAGCCCT
>JARWLF010000158.1:0-33026 GCA_029853055.1 Scenedesmus sp. KT-U | reverse complement strand
AGATGCCAATGCCGCTTGAAGATGCTTGGTACACGGAGCTAGCCAGTCTGCTACAGTAGTTGCACAACATCAGTCCAGCATGGACACACTGGTGGCAGCAGAGAACCAGCACAAACTGTCCCCACATTCACCAGCAGCTTGCACTGCCATAAGCAGAACATACTGGCGAGCCACGCACGTAAAGCATGAAACTGCTGGTTCTGGAGCTTAGCACATCCTGGCAACCATGCCAGTGACCATGGCGTATCTTGATTACACAAACTAAACCACCTGCAAATGCATTCACCAACCCCTGCAGTCAAGACTGCTCAGGCGAACAGCAGGCTCTGCACCACCTGCTGTGGTGTTGGCCACTGAGGCAGCACAAGCACCTGGGGCTGCACAACACCAGCCTGCCAATCTGATGGCTTGAACAGTGTGTCCATTTGAGGCTTCGAGTTGCGAGACGCAACCCATCTGGGATCCAACTGCTTTGGCACCAGCCTGCGGTTGCACACAAAGAGCAGCAGCAGCAGCATATACAGCAATGTGAACACCTCTCTGGGATGTATCTGAAGCAGCGGGCAGGAATATGCAGATAGTGTCAGCCCACAAGCCGATTGCTGCTGGAGCAAGGTATCCGCTATGAAGCAGTGCCAGCAGCGACTCACTTTGTTGCCTTGGTTGGCGTAGGGATATCTTTGAGATCTGGCAGGTCCCGGTACTGCTGAGTGTCAAAGTCAACGTCAAGGTCTGTGAGCCGTACAGCCAGCTTCATCACATCAGCAGGGTCAACAGACACCTCAGGTACCTTCTCGCCTTCCTGATATCACAGACAAGCAACAGACACAATCATGAGTTGATCTATTTGAAATAATTGAGTTCAAGCCGTACCTCAGCGCTTGGCGGCTAGAACTGGCACAGTACAACAATGGAATGCTTTTGCATCACTGCTCCCTGGCTGCAGTATTGTGCGGCAGAGCTGACGGCATCCTGTTCCATCCTGGCGCAAGTGAACAACACTGACAAGAGCTTACATTAAGGGCCAGGAAGCCAGCATGTCATCAAGCAAAATGTCGTACCTGAATCTTGTGAGCTAGCAGTTTTGAGCTGTTGGCCACTGCAGTTGCCAGAGGGTGATCATTCACAGGCAGCACAACATCAAGAACCGGTGCACCAGTCCCTGCAGTGCCAGAACCCTGTTGCCCCTGCTGCTGCTGCCGTTGCTGCTGCTGACGTAGCCGTGAATTCAACCTCTCCCGTACATGCTTGGCCGGTCTAGGCTGCTGCTGATCAAGCTCATGATGCAGCTGCTGCTGTATAACAGGCTGCCTGGAGTACTTGACATCTTGCTCTGCCTGCTGTGGCTTGTTGCTGATGGCATCAGCTGTGGCTGCTGGCTCCGCAGCAGATGTAACTTGTACCGCAGCAGATACCACAGCAGCAGTTGGCCGTCTGAGGACTTCAGCGCTGATACATGGAACAGGAGCACTCGTGTCCACAGCAGCTGGCTGCTGCCATTGCCGCTGCAACGGCTGCTGCTGTTGCTGCCATTGGTCAGCCAGAGTTGTCTTTGGCCCCGTCGATTGTGGTCTTTGTAGCATAGCAGGCAAGCACCTTGGCTGGGGTTCCAACTCATCTGGCTGTTCACTATGAAGTGCTGCGGTAGCACTAGTATTAGCACTGCTGCTGCAGCCGATCTCTGCTTGAGGGCCTGATGCTGGTACAGCTCTGCTAGGGTTCGCAATAGTCTCTTGACTAAGCCCATACACTGTCCCGTGTGGTCTATAGTTGTCACAGACAGTGCCATCTTCCATATCTGCCTGCAGCTCTTGTTCAAGTTCGATAGTTGCAGGGGTCAACTGTGCTTCTGTTTCTGCTACTGCAGTCAGCTGCTGCTCCTGTTCGAGTTGCTGTTGCTGCAGCAACACATCTTGGAATGTTGACTCACAGGGCAGCTCATCTTCAGGCTCAGGTTGTTGTTGTTGTGCGGACTGTGACTGTTCGGCTGCCTCTTCTTCTTCTGCTGATACTTGCTGTTGCAGCTCCTGCTGCCGCTTCAGCCGCTCCTGCTGTTGACGCATCTCATCAGCAATTGCCTTGATGTCTATCGCGGCTGCAGAACCCAGAACACAAGCAACAGAGAGTTGTAGGCATAATGCACCAGCACCTCTTGTGCTGGCACGATTTTGGAGTGGCCAAAGCATCTGATGTGCGATGGTGGCCAGTTCACAGCAAACGAAACAAGCGTTGCAAAGCAGTTGTATATGCACACACACCTGCAGGGCCCTCAGCAGCAGTCCCAGCAGCCAGCACAGCCTCTCTGTTCATCCAGCTCCTTAAAGTCGGCAGTGTGCTTGGCCTCGTGAACAAAACATCAGCATCAGTTGCTCCTTCTGCTGCCCTGCTAGTCCCTGCCACTGCAGCTGCTTTGACAGCACCGCTAGCCCCTTGTATGCCAAGGCTTGTGCCAGTATGATGCCTTCCTTCTGCTGCTGTTGCTGCTCTCAAGATGTCCTCCAGGCCTGCGGAAGCAGAGTATGTCACTCCTGCACCAACAAGCTTTGCCAACATATCAGCATCTGCAGTATCAGCAGCTGCTGATTCAGGTTGCTGCGCCGCATAGTGTGTCCCCTCACACTGCTGTAGCCCAGTGTAGCTGTCCTCCTCAAGTTCTGCAGCAACTGGTCCTTGCTCTAACGTGCTTGGCCCTCGGTCTACAACTGCTGGACCTTGATCCAAGAGACTACTGGCTTGCAAGCTGGCACGGAACAGCGGATCCTGTTGGGGTTCTACTGCTGCAGTAGCACTGCTGTTGCTGAACAGCTGCTTCTTGGCCCGCGATATCTGAGACATTCCTGCTAGATGCTCAGCATGTCCATGTTGCTGGTGATACTGAAGAATATCTCGCTGAGCGGCTTGCTGATGTACATCTGCACCTGATTGTGCTGTGTCCTGCTGTAGCTGCTCCTGGTCAGCATCAAGTGCTGATGCGCTGACAAGGTCTCCTGTATCTGCCACTAGCTTCTCCAGCATTGCCATCAAGTCATTCTCCTGCAAACACAGTAGAACGCAGCTGTGGATGTTACTTGCTGATCAACCTGGTGGTTACTGGCAGACTTACTTGTGTTACGATGCAATAGACTAGACGCTGTCAGCCCTTTAACAATCAGCTGACCATCGACAACATCACAAGCCAAGCATGGTGCCTGCAAGACATACCTCCAAAGATGATGCACCAGCTATAGCATCTGCCACTGCTGCTAGATCACGTTCAACGATGTCCAGCCTGTGGAAGTTGGTAGCTAGTTCAGTTGCACCCACAGGCAACTGTTGCTGCTGCTGCTGTTGTTGCTGCTGTAAACCCTCGGATGTCAGGTCATCACCTCCAAACATTCCTGCTGGCTGTCGCTTGGTGTTGGCTGTTGCAGAGTTCCACAATTTCGGCTGTTCTTGGTCATGCAATGCTTCTAGTGGTTGTGATGTGGTCAACACCAGGCTTGGGCCAAGCTCCGGAGTAACCAGTACATGCAATGCCTGCAGGTGAACAAAAGCAGGCCACAATGCAGATCGCGTACTTCAACTTGACGCTGACAGGAACCCTGCACTGTTGCTCTATTGCCTGCTGCAGATCACCAAATCTTCCTCACAAATATCAGCCAGCTCAATGTCCAGCACAAGTAAAGCAGCCAACGGGGTTCCTCTGAGCCCAGTAGGCAAGGGTTTTGGCTGTCTGTTCAACGCACCTGGGCAGGTTCAAACCTCTTGCCTGCCATGAACTGAACCTGACTGCTAGGCAGCACAATCAGCCCCATGGGCAATGACTTCAGACACCACTGCTGCCATAACTGCAGCTCCTGCTGTAGCCCAGCCCTGCCGCTGATTCTGTACACACTCACAGCACCTGGCTGCCCCCCTGCTGCAGCAACAGCTATAGCATCCATGCCAACAATCTGTTCTGCAGGACTTGCAACTACCAAAGACCTGCCACAAGGGGTGAACGCTAAAGCTGTGATTGGGGCTGCTATCAACCCATGTGAGCTGTGAAGTAGCTGCCAGCTCTGAGTGCTGTGACTTAATGCTGCATAGATTCTGAGCCAGCCTGTTGGACTGGATGCTGCTATCATGACTGAGGCAGGCTGAGAGTCATCGCCTGGCATGACAGCATATGTACAGAAACAGCAAAGAACCACAGGATGATAACGCCCACCCAACAAATCGAAGTCAGCTGGCCTGGAAACATGGCTAGGCCACTAATTATGCACATGGATGGTCCCAGCTTGCGTGATGGTTCATGTTTGCAGCCATGCTTGCTGTTGCTGAAAGCTGCGTAGTGGAAGTCTCCGACATGTATACAAACATAGCAGCACAATGACTGCCTGCGGTGTTCACCTGCTGTGCCCTCTTGTTGCTGTCCCAGCCTCCATGGCGTGCCCACATCAGTACCAGGAAGTACCCCGCCCCCATCCGGCACCCGAGGTCCCATCGGTGCTACTGTTGCAGCGGCATGAGTATCATTGTGAATCCAGCTGCTGAGGCAGCTGATGGGTCCTTGACCTGCCTCCAGCCTCTGTACTGCCAGCAGCCGTCCTGAGGCGATGTCATACAAGGTGATTGCTCCCGCTGCACTACCAGCAGCCACCTGCAGGGCATGCAGGACAAGAAATCTCTGTTACATGTGTAGGCATGCAGGTATATGAGAGACTTGACATCAGCATTGCACATGGACTGCGCCCATAATCATTATACCACTACATTCTGATACGCAAGCCTGCGGTGGGCACTGCTGCCATCATGCCACTGTTCGACTGATTGTTGGGGAGTGAAGTCAAGGTACATAACAACAAGGCGAAAGATGAGTTGCTTGTGATGAGTAGCAACTTCATATAGCGTTGCACTCACCAGCAATGGTCCTATGCATGAGATTGCTGTGACGCCTGCTGTTGACCCCTCATAAAGGGGTACAGAATCTGCCATCTGCCCATCTGCCATACGCCACAGCTTGAGCACTCCTGCCTCACAGCCGCTGAGGGCGATGTTGCCATTGGTGACGATGCAATTCACAGTTGCTGCCGTAGATTGAACATACACAGATCCAGTCAGCATACATGCACCTGACACCTCACTCTGCTGGCGACAGGCAGTTATGATCTGAGCCACTTGCTGTCACCTATACTGGAGTGCGCGACAAGTTACCGTATTCTTGCATATAAGTATTGCTGGTGATGTGGTGCAAGCACTCACACAATTGTGCGCACCTGTATGTGACCCAAAGAGGAACACATCACTTGCTTCAGAGTCCCGTCTGGGCAGACTAGCATACAGAATGCGTGTGCTGCATGGTTGTACTAGAAGGATTTCTCCAGGCAACCCTGGTACAAACTCAAACGTCCAGGGTTTGCTGAGGGGTTCAAGTGAATGATTCTGACTAGCGCGGAAGTGTAGCTGAAAGGCAAGGAGCTCTGTTGTCTGTCTGCTGCTGATGTTGATGTGGAAGTAGTGCAGTATGCCCTGCTCGTCTACAACCGCTCCATGCTGCGATGTAGAAGGGTCCAGCCTGCATGATAAAGTGATGTGTAGGGTATGAAGCTGTGCGAAGTGTCGAGCAAGAGTGCCAACATGTGAAAGGGGTACTCCTGTAAGGGTGCTCCTACCTGCAGTGCCTGCATGCTGTCAGCGCCTGGCTATAACTCCAAGGAGTCTCCTTGAGCTTTAAAAGTAGTATTTGTGACATTGTGATGTAAGGAAGCGAGCTTGCATCTCGCAGATGACCCGCTCAACAATGCTTGAACTGTCAGGCAAGTAGCTACATTCATCCACAGAGAACCCTCTGCACTGTGTTTAACTGCTACATCAACAACCTACTGCAGTGTCTAATGCTTGTCATGCGAAAATTCGCATGTTCTGATGTTCACACCGCTGGTTCCTTTGAACGCAAGTCCCAGTACCCTCCTAACACACCAGGCAAGTCAGGCAGAACCGATCCAAGGCAGACTCGCCATCATCTATTATATCAGAACCTTTTTGAACATTCATCATGCACTGTTGCCACGCGCAGCTAGCTGAGCAAATAAGCTATTATCAGAATGAACAGAACAACTTGTTGGTTCAGGTTCAGACTGTCTTGCAGAATGCAGCTCAGGCAAGTGTACAGCTGCTGCATTCGTTGGGTGGCAGTTGAGCTCATCTGAAGCGACATAGCACTACACGCAGGAACGACAACCCAGATCGTCTTCTGTTGGAGCAATCGAGCAGCAGATCGGGGCGCTTACTTTGTTGACAAGGACTCGGGAGTATGGTGGGTTGCCTGTGATGAATGCTTATGTCGACCTGAGTATATTTCAATTGGTTAAGTAAATAATGAATACATATGTTCCGGTTCTGGATTGCAGTGGCACGCCTGCAGACTGCAGCACAGCAGGTGAAGCAGTTTGACAGACTGATCAGACCAGCCACTCAGTACCATGAGCAGGTGAGGCACCAAAAGTGACCAGCATGGCCTTCCTGCTATTTGAGAAATTGCATCAATACTGCAAGGGTGCTGGTCACTTGGCAGCTGCTATAGCAGGACTTGTGCTGAATGGTTTGTTGGAACAGCAGAGTGCCCGAAAAGGGCATGATCAGCAGTAGTAGCTAGCAAGCAGAGCTGACTGTAGCATTGAGTCAGCCACTCCCTCTAAACGGCCACAGCAAGTCGACTGTCAACACAGTTTGTGTTGTCTCAGCTGTGATCCCTTTATCCCTTCAAGGCGCTGTACATTGTACTGCCTGCAGGAAGTAGAGCAGTTGGTTGAACTAGCTTGTGCTGCAACTGAATCCTACGCTCAGTGTCTTCAAGAGGTAGATGGTCTCAGCAGCAGCAACAGTGAAGACCATGCAGTGCCGGAGCAGTTGCGGGGCCTGGAGCAGCACTTACAGCAGCAAGTGCAGGTATACTATCAGCTCTGTGAGCAATGATGCTTCCACAAATGCAGCTGCCTCCTGCAGTATGTGCAATGCAACCGAAGTAGACTAGGTTGGTTATGCCACACATAGTACAGTGTTCAGATCCCAGCAGGACGGCAGAAAACTGCGGGGTGGCTGGATCATATCCTGTGGGCGTTGGCGCGTCCGCCAGCTGCGATCCTGCACTTGTGCTGTCATCGCCACTGCAGGCAGCCCATGACACGTTGCGGAATGCGCTTAGAAGCAGGATACAATCTTGCTTGCAGCAATGCGGTTGGCCGCCAGCTGTGATACCTGGGCAACAAGGTGTGTTTGCATGAAAAGTAGTGCTGTATGCCTCAACCGTGCATGTTTTGGGTTCTATCTCTGGTGCCTACGGGATACGCAGCTATGTTACACAGCATCAGCTGCAATATGCCTATTGCAGCTTGACACAATATGCATACCAGCAATCAAGGTCAGCAGGCAGAGGTGCTTGGGCATGCTGACAAGCAGAGCAAGCTTGGCACGTACACAGAGTCAGTAGACAGCTGCAAGTTCAAAACCTTTGTTTTATGCAGTTACCATGTATGGGTATCCTGAGGACTAAGCTGCTATGTGTGACTCGTGCAATATGCAGGTACTGCACAATCAGATCCCAGCAGAATATTTAGCCCTGAGCAGGAGCAAGTACTTGGGTCTTTGCAGCGCCTGATGCTGGCACTAACACGCTTGCAGCTAGTGACACAGAGGTCTGCAATAGAGGCAGCAACACAGGTACGTGAAGCTCGTATCAATTGGTCTGCTGCACAAACCGCGCTTGTTGTTTCATACAAACTTGCTGCACTCTCTTTCTTTGCATCCCTTCCATTACATCCATAGCTTTCCACATCGGAAATCCAGGTGTATTGCTGTACTTGTCTGTCATTCTTCTTGCTTGTCGTTTGCTGTGATGCCCTGCAGCCCGGCAACGTCCTCAGCAGCCCATCAGCAATCTGCGACGCCCCAGTGCTGTGGATAGCTCAAGAGCTAGCAGCACCCCTGGGCACTCAGCTGCTGCAGATCTTCGGACCAAGTGCTCAAGGCAGCCCGGGCGATCTGAGTACACCTGAGCTGTTGTTGGGCACAGTACATAGGTTGGCACTGGACAACCTACGCCGGATTGATTTCCTGCAGGTAAGCCAACACTACCCGAATTGCATCGCACTGCATCAGACACAGTTGACGCACAGGACAACCTGCTGTTGCATAGCATTGCTGCTCCTGCACACACTCAGAAACTGGGGTGGAGCCTCAGCTGGATGTGCATTTGCCAGTGGTGCTAGAGACCAGCAGCAGCAGCTTCCTGGTCCTGCTGCTGCTCTTGGTCTGTCGTGCACAACTGCATGAGAGCGATGAAAGATTAGCAGCTTGTCAGGTACATGGCTTGCTAACCAACTTGCCGGACACCAGCCAATGTTTCTGGGTGGAGCTTTTGCTTATGCCTTGCTTATTAATTCGAAAGGTTTCTGAATCTGAAGGGCTGTGTATAGAAGTATTGATTGCTGCCAAGGGATGACTCTTGACCAACAGTTTCTGCTTGTGAAAAGTCAGAACTCTTATCTTGATTGCCCTGCAGGGAGTTGTACAAGCGCTTGAGCTACATGGCAGCTACCAGATAGGAGTAGAGTTCACACGGGCACTAAGGGAGACAGTCAAAGACATCCTGCGGCTGTATAAACTGCCAGAGGTGTGTGTGTGTTTAAAGTGCTTAGGACCGCCAGCTGGGCATCAGCTGTGCTCTGACCCCTACAGTGATCACAGCTGTCTCTCATCATCGAGCAGGAGGATGCGGTTTCCAGCATGTTTCAAAGTGTTTGGGAAGTTCTGTCCATCAGCTGCTATACCCTTTACTATGCTTCTCTTGATGTATTGTTCAGGCATCTGTGCTTCTAGCTCTGTAGTCACGCTGGAATTTTCATTCACATGGTCTAGTAAGCATGTGTCTCATGCCTGCAGATTGCTGCTTCTGGGAAGCGCGAGATGTGGCTTGCTTGGATTGATGCTCTGATCGCCTTTGAAGGCAGCCTAGGCCGCTCAGGGCTCCTGGGCTGCTACTGGGATGTAACAGATGCCAGTGATTTACCGGTGCTGTTGCTGCGGGGCAGTACACTCAGCGTGCTGGGGGAGAATCCAGCCTGGATGGTGAGTGTCATGCATTATTGTCAAATTTAGTGGTACTAGTGGTAACTAGACATCATTTTCAGCAGCACTGCAGGATGTCGCGTCAGCGTGGTAACTGTGGACTGCAGGACAGACTGCATGCATCACTGCATGACACCAAGTTGGCAGATGTTTGCCACCTGTCTGGTGCAGTCAGAGCTGCAGGACTCTGGCCACTGCACCATCAGCATTGCACGAGTCCTGCGACTACAGCTGCACTCCGTTGGTCAGACAACATGAGCGACCACAATGAGTGAACGAGCTTGCACAGTGCATCCTGACAGCTGGCCAGAAGATGGACCTGATGCTAGACAACAACAGAGAGAGCTGTTGGTGCAATGTGCCTTTGTGCATGCCAGCAGTGCAACTCCTTGGCACCAGTTTTCCAGTCTTACAACCAACAACCAATGCCATATTTGTATCCCCCCTTTCTGTGCAGGACGCCTGGCTTGAAGCTGAGTCTGTTGCAGCTGCTGCTCAAGTGGAAGCTATTTTATACAGTGAACAGGGCTGGGGACCGGGTCAGCAGCTGATTGTGGAGGAGGGCACACCAGCTTGGCAGGTCACTCTGTGGCCACCAAGAGCAGCAGAAGAGGTGGGTCGTAGTAATCTGCAGCATCAAATCCAATCAGCGCCCAGCAATGATGTGCTTGAAACGAGCGCAGTACCCCAAGTTGTGCATCGTCATTTAAAAGGTGTTACCCCATCTTGGCGTAGCCCTGAGAAGGAGGATGCCCCGTATGCAACAGCACCTCTGCAGCAAGCTCCGCAGTAACCCTGTATTGTCCTAGCACAGAACTCCAATCGTCCTGCTTGTTTTCTGCAGGTTACTGCACTTGTGGAGGGTCTCCTTCATCGCATGCGCTACATTCCTCAACCCGAAGCCCAGGAGAGATATCTTGCTGGTGCAGTAGGCGCAGTGTTGGAGCAGGCTCATGGTAGGATATTGCGTATGTTGCAACAGGCGGATGTATTCAAGGACATCACAAGCTATAACTGGCTACCTCGGGTGGGTGCATCAGTATCCATGCTGCAGAAGCTTCTGATTATGACATTATATGATATTCAGTGTCTGTTCAAGACCATTGTGCACCTCACTTTCCTGTTTTTATACAATATGGTCAATGTGATTTTCTAGTATGCATCCTTGGCGAGCACAAGGCACTAAGCTGCTTGCACTATGTCTGCTGCAGGTGTGCATGTGCATCTGTTTCTGCCACTATGTAGAGCAGCAACTCCAGGACCTGCATGACGATGCACAAGTCATGGTGACGCGACTTCTTGAAAGCCAGCAGCAGCAGCAACAGCTGCAGCAGACTAGTGCAGCGCAGCAGCCACCCAATCAGCAGGAGCAGCAGCTTCTACCGAACGGCAATGCTCCTGATCATGATCTACATCACCAGCAGCAACATGGCAGCAGCTCTGCAGCCGCCAACAGCGATGGCAACCAGCAGCAGTGGCAGCAGCAGGAAGCAGAGCGATCGTCTGAAGCAGCTGCAGCCAAGTTGAAGGTCCTAGCCAAGCCGATATCAGAATTCAGTAGTTGCAGGCGTGAATGGGTGCTGAAGCTCGGGAAAGCAGCTGCCATGGGATTCATGAAGCTGGCAAGCAGTAAGTTGCCGCTTGTGCAACACCCGATCACAGATGATTTGTTCACCCATAACAGACAACAGGCTGCACCTTTGCAATTGACTTTTGCCGAGTGCCAAGCAACAATAGACCACAACAGACACTACTGCTTCCACTATTGCCACAGTCTAAACTTCACAGCAGCTGTTTGCCGTATCAGATGCATGCGCCATGCGCAATATGCAGCACATCAAGTCCTATAACATCAACCAACAACAGCACACACCAGGTCAATCATCTTGCTAGTCAGGTCTGTTTTCATTGCCTCCTTAATTGGCTGAGGAGGCAAAACATACCCAAGGGCCGAGCGGCCGGAGTGTGTTTACAAATGCAACATCGTAAACCTGCAGTTCGTATTGTCTGTCTGCTTTCGCAATCATCTCAGGTTATGTTTCCAGAGGAGCGTTGTTCAAAGTCTCCAGTGAGTCCCTTCCAGCCATGGCAGCTGATGGCTCACTCTACAGCAGCGGCATTGTGTCTGGAGAGCTGCAACCAGCACTGGCATGGCTGTCAGCGCTGCTGCATGATCTGAGTAAGCATCTGGACAAGGACTGCTTCAGGCAGGCTTGGGGAGCAGCAGCGGCAGCTATCAACAGGTGGGGCAAGAAGAGGGTCATTACGGATTGACAATGCAATACACATTGATGCAATGCAGTGCAGTGCAGTGCACATGAGAGCAATGCAATGCAATGCGATACACAACAACGAAATGCAATGCAGAACACAACATTGCAATGCAGTACACAGCAATGCATGCAACACGTCACAAACACAATGCAGTACAGTTTAGTGCAGTGCAGTACATAGCATAGCAATGCAATGCCATGCAATGCAGTTGATTGCAGTCAGTTCAGACACAAACCCTGGAACGCAATGCAAAGTGAAACCAGGCTGGCTATGGCTTTCTTTCAGTCTGTCTAGTTTCACTGCAAGCCCAGCAAGCATAGATCCGCTCCGCTCCGCTCTTGGGTCATCAAATAGCAGCCAAGTGCAGCATATGTATAGCGCCCTGCCCTGAAAAGGAAATGTTCCCACAAGAATAGAATTACGTTATGGAGGTAATCGTGTTTGCCAACAGCATCATGTTGATCAGTCAAGGTCAAGTCAAGAAATCTTGCTGTTGTGCAAACCTTTGTTCACATGCAGGGAGCTGTTCAACAATGTCGCCTGTGAAGCAATCTTCGGTGATGCAGGAGTACTGCAGCTAGCTATTGACATCAATGCATTGCAGAACGTGTTCAGGCAGTACACAGCACGGCCAGCAGCACACTTCAGGGAGCTTAATGATGCGCTGAAGCTTCTGAGTCTGCAGCCGGAACAGGGAGAGTTCATCAAGCAGGTGTGTGATGGTTTGTTTTGTTTGCACGTGAAACTCTTATTGCGAAATAATCCAGGTAGTTGCTTATATAATAAAGTATGCAAGCACCGCCTTTGACGTCATCCTCAAACACACTGTGGGCACACTAGCTGGTAGATGATCATGCCATATGTGTCGCTCAGGTGCTAATAACATTTCATCAGCCATGCTCCCAGCAGGGGCTAGCCCAGTTTTTGTCGTGCACTGCTTTGTATGCTGCTGCACAAACCATACAGCGAGCGGTTGCATTGTCAGCAGAGTGCAGTGCAGTGCAGCTGGGCAAGGAGGACCTTGCAATCCTCAACGAACAGCATTTGTTGATCTGTTGCAAGGGTCTCACTTGCTCTGCAATGATGTGATCAGTAGCAGCGAATGTGCGTGATCTCTACTGTTTGTCCCTTTACCATATACTGATCTACATTACTGCATTGATGCTTCCTGTGTTCTGCTCGCAGTCTGTATCAGCAGACAGGCGTGCGCCCAATGCCTCAGAGCTGCTGAAGTCTGTGGGAGTCTATCATCTGGATGCTGACCTGGCAGATACTGTGATGAGCCTCAGACTGTATAAGTAGCTGAGCTCCACGGCGTGTCACAATCAGAAGAGCTATTGATTGTGTCGTTTCATCCATACTGCTGCATGAGCCAAAAGACCTTTCTTTTCACAACGACTGGAACTGAGCTGGATATAGAGTCACAGGAGGCTTAGGCAACTGCACTGTAACAAAGCAGGCTGGGCACAGTATGCAATAAGTTTTCAAAGTTGACCCACTTGGTTTAATCCGCCTTGGGTATACATGCCTCCCAGACTTGTTGTGAGAGTTGGGCACAATGTATTGATGGTAACTGATTCGCAGAAGGTTGGCGGAACAGTGTTTGTCGCTGTGGTTCTGTTCAAGTTACAAGATGCAGCAGCCAAGAGACAGTATCTGGCATCCATCAAGCAAATCTGTCAGATTGCAATCACTGATTGGCAACAGATCTGTTGCAACAATTGCTGAGCTCTAAAGCTAAGGTCATGAAAGCCAGCAGGAAGACCTGACCAGCAACTCACAAGCCTCACAATATGCAAGGAACTCTCCGGGTTGTTTGGTCCATCATGTCAGTGCCAGTTCAGCCGCTGCCAGTGATTGTCATCATGTGGTATGCCGGGACCAAGAACAAGACCCGGTCTTGCAGCAAGTGTCCTCATCCTTGTGAGCGCAACTTGCCAACCGCAATCATCATAGATAGCCCAGCAGCTGGCGCAGACTCAATACGCAGATACTTATTATGCATATCATGCAGCATTGCAGTACACAAGAACCAACAACTAACAACGTGCTATTATGACTGCCGCTGCAGCTTGGCTTTCATTCGTGCCAAGATTCCTTCTGTTTGGTCCAGCAGCATCTCTGGTGCTTTTGTTCCTTTGACCTCAGCCACGAGAGTCTCAAGCTCCTGCTGACGCTTAAGTAGATCATAAGCCTCAGCCCTGCAGCAGCAACAACAGCAGCAGCAGCATCAGAGTCGAGTCACATCTGACCAGCAGACGTGTGCAGCTGCAGATGCTGAGACATGAACATATTCTAACTCTTATACACCAGAACGGACCTGGAGGACCTGATTCTGTTGCGTTGTTCTGAGGCACAATGTATCAATTCGTACCTGAGTTGGGTGTTTTCTGCTTCCAGCCTGGCAATCTCTGCATCCTCTGAGTTGCCCATACCCTGGTTACTGCGCAACTGCTGCTCCACCACCTAATTGATGAAATGATGCAGCACATTGCAGCAGCGGAGCGGAAGAAGTGCATTTTGTGACTCTGAGACACGTACTGAGGTGCATTACTGCTTATGTCAGTTGTATTGTTGATGCCCTTACAGCCAGTTACACAGTTCCTGCAATTCGCAATGCATGCTGCTGTGACAGGGACACATCATGCATTCTGTACCACAAGCTTACAGCCAAGTGCACAGACCCAAGACTTCACTGAGATCGACCATCGCGCTCCTCAACATACTGCAGGAGACAAGTGGTAGCAATGAGGCTTCTAGACACCAGTGCCTTACCATGTCATATGCCTTGAAAGCCAACTCCTCTGCAGAGCTACGGGGTGGCTGTAGCGGCTGTGCGACGCTGCCGATAGCACCCATAGGTGACACTGATGGCGGCATTGACGGCCTGTAGCCGCCATTACCGTTGTTACTGTTGCTGCTGTTGTTGTAGCTGGCAAAGTCGACCAAGGGCTGCACTGGTCGACCCGCCAGTTGATCTGCGAGTGCCGCTACTTCAGAACGTAACTTGGCAACTTCTGCTGCCTGCATTGCAAGCACAGTGCGTAGCATCTACGGCTGACGATCGGGAAAAGAGACAATGCACGACGGGGCTGCACAGCTTGTTCCACAGCAGTGCTATCTGCCACAGAGTTGGTCCGGATATTGATATGAAAGCTGACGACAGCATTGCTGGATTTTGGTACCTTGGGCATGGGCCTTCCTGCTTCAAACATGCTTGCCAACTGTGCTTCTTTACGCGCCAACATGGATTCCAGCTCTGCTCGAGAGGCCCCTGGCGCTGATGCTGCTGCTCTTGCTGCATGGCGGTCTCTGCTCCGTGAGCGTATCACTGGGCTGCTTACATGCGATTGATGTAGTTGTAGTTCTGCAGGGGCAGCAACGATGGTGCGTCAGTAGGTCAATCAGCAGCGTGTGCTAGCTTGTCCGAGTTGACATCCTGACAGCAGAGCTAAGCAATCGAGCCACTTCAAGGTCCTGGCCGCATACAGGTGGTGCTGAAACATGAATTCTGGCCTGGTTATAATAGGGATGTTGCGGACTGGTGACAAGGAGCGAATATGCGTGCTCGCAGCAGGAACACTGCGTCCAAGCAGGCTGGGACTCGTTCATAGTTCAATTTGATCAGACACAAGACGCATGACACGACTATACCATCCATATGCCACTCACGTTGTCTCACAGAGTGTTGGGAGCAGTTTCTGGAAAACATGTGAAGGCTCATCGCGAGGCGCACTTTTCCAGAATACGCTTTGCAGTCACCACAGCAAGACGCTCAAGTACGTCAAACCCAAATTTTCGGTTGATAGATAAGACAATCAGCTTGTACTGAGGAGGACGTGACATCACATGTTCAGGCGCTGACTGTACATGCTACTGGGTGACCATAACAGTCGCACGGGCTCGCTCAATTCCTGCCCGCCTTGATTATCTCGATCACTTTCAGAATCAATATTAGATTGTCAGATACAACTCAGAAATGTGACTTTGGTGTACACAGTCCAGGCGATGCTTGAGAAACGAGGACCAACTGCTGCTGCTGTGTCAGCATCAGCAGCCACGACTACAGACGAGTTGCAGCTTGCCTTGCCCCAGCAAACACCACACTATTCCAATAACCTGTCATCTGGCACATAATCGCAGAAACATGCAGCTCTACACAGACTTGCCCTGCGCTATACACTCACAACTTGTCACTGCACTGCACTCAGAAGGCTTCAAGCAGTGTGCGGCACCATAGGCTATACTGTCTGTTCGCCCTGGGAGGACAGCAGTGAATATATAATTGTCCGATTATGAACGATCGGAGTCGGCTATGGCACGAGCCAGGATCTCTCCCATATCCTGCAATCGCTGAATGAGAGAATCCTGTTCCACAGCTGCCAAGTTGGCCACATAATGTTTGCCACTGCTCTATGCACTGCGAAAGCACTTGAGAGAGCAAGCCATCAGTGTTCTGTCTGCTAACTTAGCGCCTAAAATCAAACTGTTTCACCATATCAAATTCCGCCTTGGCTGTTTCTCCCACCAACACCAAGTAAAGCTGCCAGTTCTTCAGCCATCTGCTCATCATCTCCTGTTAAACCTTCTCCACTACTACTCGTTAACCCCCTTTCTGCTGCATCTAAGTCTTGTGCAATATCTAACACGTACGCTAACTGTCCTACGGCTAACTTGCGCCGCTGTAAGGCTGCATCTGCTGCTTGTACTTGCTGAATGTGCTGCCTTGCTTCTGGAGTTTGTAGCAACTCTGGATTGGCATTCCGTGCCTTTTGGATTTCCAACTGCATACAAAAGCATGAGTACTTAATAAATATAATCACATCAAAAAAAGGATAGGATATGTTGTATGAAAGTGGCATTGAGACAGCAGCAGCAGCAGCAGCGGCAGTCGTACCTGAGCGTCTGTTACTGCTGCTGCCAGCTGCTGCATTTCCTCCTTTGCTTGCTGCAGCAGCTCCATGCCTTCTTGCACAAACACTGCTTGTGGCACGAACTCTACCATGAGTGCTTCAGCTGCTAAGGCCTTGTCAGCAGCCAGAGCAGCAGCAGCAGCGAAGACGTCAATATTGGCAGCAGCACCTACAAGTACAATATTGCACAGCCCGACTTTAAATCCTCATACTACCTTAGCTTCTACCTTCTCTAAAAGCTCCTGCTACAACAACTGGATGCAAATGATGCTTCAGTCATACTGCTGGTGCACAAAGTAACTTTTTCAAGACGAGAATGGATGTACCTGACAGCCCAGTTACAAACAGCTTTTGCATGCATTTTGCATGCATCTGCATAGCAGCAATACACCAACAACCACATGAGAACAATCCACCAAGAAGGCTGCTGCTTAACAAATACACCGCACCTCCTGTGAAAGCATTTTTGAGTTTCTGTATGACTTGTTCAGCTCGTTGTCTGGCGCCTGGCAGGTACGGGTCATCGCCCAATATATCCAAACATTCATCAAGTAATCGCATTGCTGGACTGGCTTGAGCGCGTTCATGTTCTAGACGTAACACATCATAGAGGTCTTGAAGGGCGCTGATCTCTTCGGGGTCCTGCAGCAGCAGCAGCAGCAGCAGCAGTGGAAGTAGCAGCAGATTGACAGCAAAGTGAACACTACAGCATAAAATTTTCAAGGACCCAGCATGTCGTGAAGCCTCTACAAACCTTAAGCAAGTATAGCATGCATGGAAAGACAGACGCATGCCATAAGGGACAATTCATGCGGCAGCAGCGATAAGCAGAACCTGCTACCAGCCACTGGCTGTTCACTGGCAGTAAACAGAGTATAGCATTGTTCTTGCCATCTGCTACAAATATGATACTGAATATTTTACGAATATGTATGCAAACTGCCGAAGTGAATGGCATGCCATGTGTTGTATACTACCTGTTGCATGTCCTTTGCCACTTCTATTCTTCTGCTGAGCATGTGCAGCAGAGCTTCGTCAATCTCAACTTTGAATGCTGACAGCTTTTGTTCAAAGACTTCCTGTGCTGCTTCACCCTGCTGGAGTGCTGTCATGAATTCAACCAGTACTGCTGCTTTACGTTTGTATTCGGCTCGGGTCTGTGGTGACAGTAGAAACAAGAAAATATTACAACACAATAAGATAATAGAACGAGCGCTTTAGAGAGCAGCAAACTGTGTGTAGACTCTTGAGATGCAACTATTGCAAGTTTGACATATAGACAAGAGAGTCGGCATTGTTAGCATGTGACAAGCTGTTGCATGTTGCTATCTATTACCAATATCATACAAAAAGCTACATTTGAAAGCTACAGACACTACATGACACAAAACAAACATATATATCTCACCATGACCACTCCATCTGGTAATCCTGATTCTGTCTCTTCATCTTCATCACCATCCTGCCACGCCTCTGCTTGATAGATATTGCTGCTACTGCTGGCTGCTGCTGCTGCTGCTGCTGTTTGCTGGTCTTCCTGTTGTAGGACTGTTGAAGGTGGAGCTACTGCTGCACCACTAAGCAACTCTTTGGTATCATCCTGTATGTTGCATGCATATAGTGGTTTACTTGCAACAAGCTCAGCAATTTTCTCGGTCCATTGATACACACGCACATGCAGTCGTGTGGCTCCTACATTCGAGATGCCGACACGCTTTTATGCTGTTATGCTGCTGGAAAGCCACCATAGCAGCTGCTGCTTGAGAACACCATCAACCACACTGCTCGTGCACACTGCAGTTTCTGGCAGCCCAGAAGAAGTGCTTATACTCGCGATCTATTGCAATTTGCGCATGCGTACAAGTGGGTGGGCGGATCACAACGCTTTCACTGCGTTTACGAGAACCCACCAGCAGAAAATCAGGGTCAAGTTCTTTCAGTATGGCATCTATCTGCTTCTGCAGCTCAGGGTCGTTTGGGTCCACGTTCTCTGGCAACACAGGTTCTGATGACTCTGCTGCTCTAGTGATGAATGTGTATGTGGGTGTATGGAACCAAGAGCGAGCTGGGCAGGAGTTGGTCGTAGAGGCCTGAGAACAGCGATGCAGCAGTAACACAGGTCTGGCGCCATGCCGACACCCGCAAGCTGCTTTGACGCTCTTAGAAGATTGATGAACCAACAAAGATTGCATTTGTTGACGCTGAGGCTTGGCAGCTGCGCAGGTCAGTGTACAGGTGCCTTTCGTGATTTGATGGCTGCTTGCGAATGAACTCAACACACTTCGTTATGCAATTCACGCTGTTGTACGCTGATAAGCCAGCAACATGCCCGAGCTCAAACCAGTGGTGTTTGGTTTCAAGTATTGTCAGTGCTGATGCCAGGCTCACCTTGGCGGTACAGCTCTCGAGTGTACTGCTACTGCAAACTCAGTCAATTGGAAGTCATGTGCGAAACAAGGACCGACCTCCGAGCGGAAGATAGGTCTGAGATTTGCGAGGAGGAGCACGGCCTGTGGGTTGTCAAGTGAGGTTCCAACCTGGCGCGACATTCATGCACAGCACAGATATCCATCAGATACAGCCCAGTCTGGCTGCACCAGGGATCCTATTATCACTAGCACCACAGTCCACTGTATGGGCTGCATAGGACAATTGCTGGGCCACCATTAAGGCAGATATCCTCATACAGCACAATGTTACAAGAAGTGTGATCATGAGTTTGAGAGTTTAGGGCTCTTCAACCAGACAAGATGTTGGAGACAACATGATAGTTGAACCAGCATGTGGTGACATAAGGTCCCAGTAGTAGTACATACCATTCTGGATATATACCATCATGTGGCATGTAGCATACTGGGCCCACAAAATGCTCTGTTTCATCATCACAGCTCTTTGCCATGTCCGCAAAACCGAAATCCGTAACAGGAACTTGAGGAAAAAACAGTATTCTGCAAATTCATGGCACAGCACACACTATGAAATCAGAAGAAGATCAAAACAACAAGCTCATGTACACACAAGCATGACGCTGTGTGCAACACTCAAAGCATGCCGCTGCTCAGAATGATCCTTGCTTCGAAGCACACCCCTTGTATAACTGTTGTAACAGCAGTGTGGGCGTCTCTTTCACAACGACCACAACATGACTAGCACACTATGAAAACTTATGATTGGCACAGATCATACTAAGCGCTGAGAAACTCTTGCAAGAGCACAATGAAAGTTTGAACTGTATTTTCAGTATCAAGTGCACAAACACAAATCCAGACTCATTCAGGAGGTGAGCCAAAAGCAGAGTGATGGAGATGTTGTGTGTGATGAAAAAACCTAAAAAAAAACACAAAACTGAATTCAATTTCATATATCACAATGCCCTGCAAACATCTTTCATATTCCTCAGTGACCCATCATGCTCTTCAGATCTGAGGCTGGATCCTCTGTGTTTGCTGGCATGATGCTGAAGGCCTCCACCAACTGCTTCACAGCATCAGGGGTCAAGAAGCCTGGCAGACGGGGACCAAGCCTGCAATACATCATCAGTAAGATGCAAGTCGATAAGTATGCAGACGCAGATAGTGCTATGGCTGCTTTCTGTGCTTCCATAATACAGCAGAACTAGATGAACACTCACAATCCTTTGAAGGTCCCAAAGGACATATAGCTGGTGGTGTCAGATTGTACAGCACACAAAGCATCTGACACAGCACAACTTCATGTGTCATCACACCTGATGTTCTTGACGCCCAGGTGCAGCAGTGTCAACAACACAGCTACAGCCTTCTGCTCAAACCAACTGATATCCAGTGACAAGGGCAAGCCATTCACGTCTGTGTTGAACACTTTGGCCAATTCCTGCAGTACAGATGACATCACAGGTAAGTACCAAGTCCAAAAACAGATGATACAACACACTCGACGAGCTAGCACACTGTCACAGCTTGTCGAACTGCCAATGAAGGCTACCCCATGGACCCACCGTTGCAACCACCAAGGCGCTGTAAGCATCATTGCACTGGCCCATGTCCAGCAATCGTGGCAGGTCAGTGCCCGGCAGTGTACCAAAGTCCTGGTCAAAGATGCGGAACTTTCCACATCCAATGGTCAACACCATGGTGTTCTGAGGCATCAGGCGGGCCAGTCTGTCATAGTACTTGCGCTGAGGCTCAGAGCCATCACACCTGAAGATGACATGCAAACGTAGATTAGACCTGGAGTATATCCAAGGATACACGCATGTAGCAAAGCCAACATCCAACATCAAGATGGCATGTCAGACTCTGAAACAGCAGGACTAGGACCCTCACCCTCCGATGACAAAGATATGCTCCAGCTTGCCCTGCTTTACAGCATCCACTACCTGTCCAGCCACACTGAGCACAACATCATGCCCGAAGCCAACTGTCACAACACCCAGCTTGTTGCTCTCGGCACGCTCAGCAGCAACTTCCTCAGGATCAGGGATGTTGTCCTCTGCACACACAACGATGACAGCCAGCAGGTCAGACAGCAGACTGTGGTCTAAGGGCACTTTGAAACCAAAACAGTACCAACAACCCTGGGCAACCCAGAATTCACTGTGACTGCGTGTACGATATCAGATGATGCTGCGCAGAGAAGTGGGGAACGAAGACGACTCACCATTGAAGCCCTCCTCAGCCAGAGCAGCCTGGATCACAGGAGTGAAGTCCTTGTTGGCGCCAATGTGAGTCACACCAGCCAGGCCAGTCTGCAGGACAAGCAAAGAACAGCCAAGTCAATCATGCGCTGATAAGCATCAACCTGCGCATGCCACCACTTTGCAACCACTACAGTCTGTAGGAGTGCGCTTGTTTCACCATCTACACAACGATACAAGGTCTCCTCTTGAAGTCATGACATGCATTCAGCATGTGTGCCCGCAGTATGTTCCCTGCCTTACCTCGTTTGTTGTGAACAGCCTGTGCTTGTATGACTTTGGTGGGTCCAGCACACAGTTTGTTGTGGCCAGCACTGCTCCTGGAAATTCACTGAAGTCAATCTTCTGGCGATACCACGCACCGCCAAAATGACCTGAACGACGGCAAAACAACATCACAGTCATACTTGTATGTACAAAGTTATTGCACAAATACGTTCTGCAAAACACCCATATCTCGTAGAATCTGAAAGCCTTAGTTTCCATATATGCCACTGGCTCGACCAGATGCTTCACAACACTGCAGGGAGCAGTACTCACCAACCAGGTGCTTGTACTTCTTCAGTCCTGGATATCCATGAGCCGGCAGCATCTCTCCATGAGTGTACACATTGATACCCTTGCCCTCTGTCTGCTTCAGCAGACACTCCAAGTCATGCATGTCGTGCCCTGTGACAAGGATTGCCTTGCCCTCCACAGGGTCCAAAGATACTTGTGTGGGTGTAGGCTTGCCGAATCTGCGTGAGTGACCCTCACTGAGGATCTGCATGGTTCTGAAGTTGGCTGCGCCGAGCTTCATGCACATCTGCAGGACTTCAGATGGCTCCTTGGCCTTGGAGCTTGCAAGGAAGGCAAAGGCCTCGTTGATGAAGCCATACACCTCGGGGTCTGTTGAGCCGAGAGCCTCTGCAGGAGACAAGCAATCGCAAAGTTGTCAGCATGACATTCATAACACTGTCTTGCAGGACACAATCCTGCAGTTACTGTCCTGCAGCATGTAGACCCTCGTGCAGCAAAGTGCCCTGCAGCATGCATGCTGGGTGCCAGCATAAACGACCATGCTACGAGTTGTGTATCCCTCAGGTACAGTGCCTGTGCCACACACAAGGGGTGATCAATAAAACCAACATCCGGACCGCGTCAACGTATCCCTGCAGCCTCACCTGCATGATGTGTGTATGCGCACATGCCCTTCAATCCATACACCAACATTTCCTGCAGCCCTGCAAGAGTCTCCCCCAACTCTTGCCGCCTGAGTGTCACACCTGCCTGCTTGGCCTGGTGACGCAGCAGCTCAATGTCTGAAGCACCTGGATAGGAGTAGTTCATTGGGTGTGGGAGATCACCTGCAAAGGAAACAGCAGCAGACGGATAAGCTCTCAACATGTATCCTTGCACACTGTATACATCACAACATCCTCTGCCTGCATCGGCAATCTTCAACAGCCAATTAATCATGCATGCTGTTGACAGTACGAGGTGCAGAGCATGTGAAGACTGTATGCATCGAAAGCACCCGATGTGTCCTGCAGCTGACCTGTCCAGCCCAACTCTTGTGGCTGCGGGATAGCTGGTGTAGCCACACCCTTGTCTGCCAACATCTTCTTGATGCGACCTTCATAATCAGCAGCTTGCTGCAGCATCGTGGTGAAGCGAGCCTCATCAAAGTTGACTGCAGGAGAGATACATGCATGTAATCAGGTGCAATAAATTACATACTGCTATTCTGCATATACAAATAGACACTCTCAACTTGCCAGTAAGCTGCTTGTCATGCACATACATGAAGCATAGCGTGGTGACGCAAGTCGAACATACGATCATATGGTAAACAAGAGCGCATCCTCAACTGCAGGCAAGCCGAGGAGGCTTACCATTGGTCAGAGTGGAGAAGGTGGCTCCTGTAATGAAGCTCTGAATCTCCTGGGGGATCTGAATACCGTTTTGTGATGCCAAGTGTGCCCAGCTGCCGAGACCCTTCAGGGAGTAAATCAGCAGATCCTGAAGTCCAGCCACCTCAGGGGTCTTGCCACAGACACCAACTGTTGTGCAGCCCTTGTTGTCCTGGGTTTGCTCGCACTGCATGACATTCAAGTGCACAAGATTGTTAGCATTGAACTATACATGACACAGGTTGACACGGCTATGTGTCGAAGGCAGTGGGGTGGAGCCTGATACTGCAACTGTGCAAGTATGAATATTGACCGTGCTATGGACAGGTAACGCGGTGATACCAGGTTCTGATCACACTGATCCACACATTTCAGGATGTGTGCGATGAAACCTGTCCGTTCAATCAACCATACGTGTGAGTCACCCCCGGGGGTGCTCGGTCCCGGCACCGGGTGTTTGCTTGCAACACGGATGCTTCAGAACCATGTAGAAACCTCCAATAAATACCTTACATCGTATAGCAATAGGGCGTGGCGCTGCTGCCATTCATCAGTTGAAGTATCTACCTGATAGCAGAACATGTCCGTTTCCGCCAGTGCTGGCTGTGCTGCAAAGCTTCTTAGTCCAGGCCTGATCTTCGTAGACATAGCAGGGCGCAAACCTCCTGCTGTTGCTGTCTCCCCTGCAGCTGGAATTGAGCTGCTGGTGAGGCCCCGCCTCTGCAGCACGTTGGTTGCTAGTGGCTTGCGTGCCAGATGGCTGGCTGCGACAACTAGTGCAGGGGCTGCGCCATTGATCAGGCCCATAGCCTGCGTAGCTAGGACGGAGGGAAGCATTCTGGCAGTATTCTTGCAACAAGCGCAATGAAGGTGTCGGAATGAGTAGCCCCCGCAGACTCGCTAGTACGTAGCGGAAGGAGAATTAGTTCTGGACATTCGAAGCAAGCACTATATAGACTGTCAGAGCTGTTGAGGGGATTAGCTGACAGGTGCCCTTTCGGATCCCGCGTCATGTGATTGCCGGGGACCAGCTACGTGTATTGACTCTTGACATCGCGCGAGTTTACAAACACTTCGGGCTGTCAGCAAGAGTGTTTGATGAGTAAATCAATGCTTCAAGTCCAGAGGAGAGTCGAACGCTGCTTACGCAGACTTTGTGCGACACTGGTCAAGTTGCAGTGAGCACAGACGCCTTTACCCAACACAGTCGTGAATGAATTCGTTCGCGTATTGAGCTGGCTTCCTGCCTGTTTGACCAGCCCTGGGGTGATTCATCACAACAGCATCGGAACACGAACAGTATCGATGGCGCTAGGACAAGCTGCTTGGACGCTTCCATCATGGATTCACAGCGCCTCACCAGTGCTGATGATTTTACAGAAGCAGCTAGCATGCAGGTTGGCCGACAGCTGCCGTTGCATGGACAGAGGTATTGTACTGTCCTTCCCTGACAACTGCAGTTTGATCTGTCACTCAGAAAGCGCGTCCTGAGACAGAACACCGTTTGCAAAAAATCAGGACTTTTGCGTTAGATTGACCGGATATTGGTGATGCTCTGCACCCGGCCTTCGCCAAGTTGACTTGTTGGCCAGAGCTGTTGTCAGCTGACTGTTGATTCTCTGCACTGCTACAGGCTCAATCATGTCAGTTGTGTCCACACGAACGCCAGCAGCACCAACCAAAGCATTACTTCATCACAAATGTCAAGCATCGCGCATGCGACCAGGCATATTCTTGCAAGTGCAGTACACCTGCAGCCACGCATCCAACACAATCAGCAGCATATGTTTCAAAACAGCCTCTCATCACTCAGATCTTTCTGTAAGTGGGCACAACCTTCAACACCAGTAGCAGCAGAGTCTCAACCGGCAGCAGCAGCAGCAGAAAGTTCTGACACTCCCCCACAGCACTCTGCTGCTGAAGCAGCAAGCAGCTTCATCACAGCAGACGCCGCGACAGCAGCAGCAGCAAGTGGCACCACCCCTGGCAATGCTGCTGCTGCAGTTGCTGCGAGTGCTGGGGGTGTCTTAGCAGGTGCTGCTGCTGCTCCTGCTGCTGAGTATACTATGAGACAAGTATCCAAACATGCTACAGATGAAAGCTGCTGGATAGTAGTAAACGGCAAGGTGAGACATTGCAACCACACCAGACCTCTTTCTGTGAAAGTACACCATTGTATAACAGCCTAAATCTACAATATCAGTTGAGAAGAGGAGATACACCATGTTGCTGCTGCTGCTGCTGCTGCGTGCTGATCATTGCTGCTGCTGCTGCTGCTGTTATATTGGTACAGGTGTATGATGTGACGTCATACATAGATGACCACCCAGGTGGTGCTGAGAGCATACTGCTCAATGCAGGAGTTGACTGTACAGAAGAGTTCATGGGCGTGCATTCACAAGTAAGTTTGTTGCCAGCCGACACTCACACTTGAGGAGTGCAGGCTGGTGCCTGGCACTACCTTTTCCTCTGGACATTGCATCTTGGATGTAATCCACGGTAGCAAACAAACTCGCTCGACCTGAGTCTGCGATAGTGGTAGCAAGTCAATCATTACACCTCTACACATGCATACAGTTTGGCTCGCAAATGAGTACCTGTCTGCTTGCATCAACCATCTGCTCGTATTTCGTATTGCAGGAAGCTAAAGAGCTCCTAGAGAAGTTTGTAATTGGCAAAGTCAAAGCAGGAACAAAGAAAAACAAACCAGCAGCAGCAGCTACTACTACAGCAACGGCAGCAGCAGAACCCACAGCAGCAGCAGCAGCAGCCAAGCCACTACCTCGTGGCCCGCTTGTAACACTCCAAGATCCTCGAGAGAGATACGCTTTGCCGCTGGCTGAGAAGAAACAGCTGAATCATGATACGTTCTTCATGAGGTTTGAACTGCCGACCCCTAAGCATCAGTTGGGGCTACCATGTGGCAAACATGTCTTTCTTTGTGCTGGTAGGTCACAGCAACCTGCTATACTGGGGATGTAGCTGACATCGCAGTCTCTTCTCCAGGACAATCCTCATATCTTTATGTGATTCGTGTCTCGTAGTATGCATAAAGCTAGCCAACTTGCCACTGGCTCGTACTCCTGAACTTGGCAAACCATCATGTCACGTCTTTGTCGTGAATCAACTTCAGCTCATGGTCGTTCTTTGTGTGCTTCATAGTCCTTGTGTCCGCTCCATATCCACAGACATCGCTGGTGAAGCAGTAATTCGTGCGTACACCCCAATATCTGGTGACAGAGACCTGGGAGTGCTGGACTTCCTGATAAAGGTGTGTGTTTGTTATGCAGTTTCGTGCTTGTTATGTTTGTTATTCACAATTACTTGCATGCTATACCGTGTTGCTTGCCTTACCCAAGCTCCTGGAGCTGTCATACTAGCCGCAGACCTCTGTGCTTACACATCATACGCCTGTTATCACACAGCTGTTGGAGATTGCTATGATCATGGCTACCATCCTTTTTTCGCTGTTTCATCTGGGGCATATGACATATGATTCCATGTTCCGGGGTAAGAGCTGGCGCCTTGATTGACTTGACAGATCTGTTATTGTTTGTATGTATGTTTGATATCTATGTATATGTGCTAGGTGTACTGGTCTGGTGTTCATCCCAAGTTTCCTGGTGGTGGGAAAATGACACAATATCTGGCTGCTATGAAGGTGGGTATGTGCCAGTTATATAAGTAAGGGGTAGTTCTATATAGAATATGATTCTATTCTATAAGTACCCCTTGATATGATCAACAGGCTGCAATAAGACCAATAGACCAACATGCAGAGTATAGGATAACAATGATTGCTACCATATGCCATAGCACCCAGGGCAATCGGCCTCTTGCCCGGTATTTTGCAGGCGGGATTAAACAAATATCACAATCATATTGTTTCGAAGAGTACACAATGCGGTGGTGTCACTTGCAGCTACACTTATTGTGTACGTGTTGAAGCGACTGACTCAAACGATTGAACTCAAACGGGCGTCAACTGATTAAAACTCAGACGGTCAAGTTGTTGCTTTTTTCTTCCTTGCAGGAGGGTGATAAGATTGATGTGAAAGGTCCGTACGGCAAGTTCACTTATGAGGGACTAGGACAGTATAATCTAAACAGGTGGGCTATACTAGTATTCATATGGACAATGCATTGACAGACAGCATGAAAGTAAATCCATATATCACATGCATGTTTGGTGCATTGCATCACATCAAATGCATTGTCAAGTATGTGATATGCGCAGTAGAGTGTGATTTGATATGTGTGTAAGTAACGCTTACAGGTGTGTTACATCTGTTGATCTTTCTGCTGCAGGGTGTCTGGCAAGGCTCGTTACATGTCCATGGTTGCTGGTGGCAGCGGTATAACACCTTGTTACAGTGTGTTACGGGAAGTGTTACGTAACAGTGGAGATAACACAAGATGTGCACTGATATATGCCAATAAACACGAGGAAGATATTTGGCTCAGAGAGGTATGATGATGATCAAAGCACACACTGTATGTATCGTCCTTCTTCAGCTACATAACCCATGTGCGTTACTGCTCTAGCTGTTTTGACAATTGTGGCTGCTGTTGACTTATTCAGGTTGCTGCTGCTGCTGCAGGAACTTGACGCCATGGCTCGCAATAATCCTGATCGGTTCCATCTCTGGTACGTCTTAGAAGAACCGGGCACTGCACCTACACCCATCACACGAACAGCAGATACAGCAGCAGCAGCACTAGCAGCAGCAGCAGGACAACAACCGTCTCTGTCACTCAGCAGCCCAGCAGTAGCAGCAGCAAACCTCCAGCAGCAGCAGCAGCAGCAGCTGGATCTACCAACCGGATCCAGATTAGTCATCAATCCTCAGCAATTAGTCAACAGTCAAGCCGTTGCACCTTGGACGTTTAGTAAGGGTTACATAACTCATGACATGATGGCGCAGCATCTACTACCACCCCGGCCGTCACAAAGCTTCAGAATTGTAGCAAATAACAGTCCCGACCAGCAGCAGCAGCAGCAGGGATCGTGTAATGATGATGTAGGTGGTTCAATGGCTCTGATGTGTGGTCCACCTGGTATGCTGGAGGGTGTTGTGGTGCCAGGGTTGGCGGCTATGGGGTACACAACAGAACAAATGGTGCTGTTCTGAGGTTCAGTACTTTGAAGTGACAATAAGTTCAATTCTGTGATCTACTTCGACTGTTTCGCCCTTGTGTATCTATGCCTTCCTAGTTGGTTGAGATTCAGTATGCTCGGTGGCAATGAATGATCATATTGCGTCGCAATGGCCCAAGTGCTCTTGTAACTCAGGAGAGGTTGTTGGCAATGTTCAAATGCTTTATCAGTGTTGCCAATCGGATTCATTTGTGATGCTGCACCAGCGTCCGGACGAGACTTTCTGTGATACGCCGTTCAGAGCCTGAAACCCTCAAAAGGCGTCTATTGTGACCGTACCAGCAACATTGAGCAGCATACAACATGCGGGGCATACATTCCCAAGGGCCGGAAGGCCGGAACTGGTTTATTTTCTACATACAACATTCAATGCAGAATGCAAGTTCAACCTGCCAAGTTGGCAATCCCGCTGAACAATATCGCAGCTTTGTGATACTGTCATATACTGACAAGAAGTGGACCACTAGTATGATTCGAAGTCACAGTTGCACAACAGAACAAGCACACAGCGCATAGATGATACTATCCGGCGGCCAGATGCAGCTGCTGACCAATGACTTGTTCCCGGCACACTGGAGTCCATACATAAGACTTGGAAACTGATGTTTCATGAGAATGCAACCATATCAGCAGTTCATGCAGGCACCGCCGGTTGAAATGATCTAGTGCTGCAGCGTCACTTTTTCAACACCATTATTTCGAAAACGCCCGCCATACTCCATAGCATAGTGCAACAGCTGCATTCAATGCGATCATTGCTTCACAGTCCATGATCTGTCCACATCCTTGCTGCGGCTGTATGTAACATGATATGTCTGTCAGCCAACACGTCCAGATCATCATCATACCCACCACCAACATAACCGGCTACTGGAACACCGTGACTTAGACACGTGTCAAGAACAAGCAACTCACGACGCTTTAGACCTACAGAAAAAGACAAATTCTGAGAATTTGTTGGAAGACATATATCTTCCAACAAATTCTTCCATATATGTCTGACATACAAAGCATTCTATGATGTATTTTTTGTATACTACTATCGTCTTGAAACGGCTATGTTGGACAAATGTTTTTAGAGGAAAAACCGGATTTTATCTCAAACCCTAAATCATACCTTGATCAGTTATTGCCAATCTTCCCAGCTGATCATCTTCATGAACATCCACACCGGCATCATATAACACAATATCTGGCCTGAACGTGTCCAAGACATCAGGAAGCACCTGCAATTGCACATACACAAGGTACTTCACTGAGATCCTTTTCTTGGCGGTACAATAATGCACATGATATCTAGGCCGGTCATCACCAGGCTGCTACACTCAGTTTCTCTGCATTTGCTCCGCATGAAACAGTATGTCTGTAATTGCTCTGCCAGATGGTAGCACATGCATGTGCTAATCAAGACACAATGAGAGCCTCTGTACCTCAGCTACTGTTGCCAAGTATTCATCATCGCCCATGTTATCAGCTAGCCCTATATCCAAACTACTCTGCTGCTTGCGGGCTGGGAAGTTTGACTCAGCATGCACTGAGAGAGTGAAGACATCTGGGTTGTTGCTGCAAATGGACGCTGTGCCATCACCCTGATACAGCACAACAGAGTAGCATAAGATTGACTGTGCAATATGTGGAACAAGTCAATGAACCATCGTGTCTGGGTACACAAACTTTGCTCGAGGATGCAGTGGCGTCGGCGTGAATATGGCTGCAGCAGCAAGTGTCAATCTGCAGCACCATTTGCTGGTATTGAAGAAGAACACTTGCTGCTGCAGACACAGAGTTATAGTCGTGGCACTACTTTCATCTGTGATGTCCACATTGCCGCTGATCTGAACCGACAATAATCACAGTGCAATCACACAACCATCATACAACCATCATGTAAAGGCTGTGCAAGCTATATACTGCAGCATCGACAATTAAGCAAAGGTGACTGATTGGCCATGTCATGAGCCCTGCGCTGCAACTCACTAATGCCCCATTGATACCTGATGCACATCAAGATCTAGTATCATCACTCTTTGCACCAAGTTCTCATCCAGCAGCACATGTGCCGTGTATGCCAAATCGTTCAGAATGCAATACCCCGAGCCATAGTCAGCAAATGCATGATGTGTGCCTCCTGCAGTGTTACATGCTAGCCCATGTTGCAGGGCTAGGCGGGCAGTTAGTAATGTGCCGGCAACCTCAGCTTTGGTTCTGTCAACCAGGATCTGGGTCTTAGTGTTCGCACCAAAACCTATCCTGCACGCACGCAAGAGTAGCAATCTAGATCTGTGATGGCCATGACATATAGGCCATGCAGGATGCTTGTCATCGTCGCATATAGGATTATCATGCTTTCATGATGAACCACAACCAGGGCAGGTGTCGGCAGCTGAGCACTGCCGCATTGCCATGCCGGATACCTGCCAAGTACATGAATAGCATGGCTGTCACAGGTTGCTGAGCTGAGATAAACATCCACAAGTCTCTGTTGTCCTTGTTGCGTGCTGTGTCTGACAGCTGCATACCCCACCTTCTAACTCTTTGGTCATCCAAGGTGCACGATGAGAAAGCTGATAAGTAATCTGGACAATGGATTATGGACAGCTCTTGATCAGCAGGTAGATGTTGGGGTACATGTACTTGGCTGGGGTGAATGATGCCTTGATCTAGAAGACGCTGATAGATCCTGCCAAACACCTACAAGTGCGAGAAATGCGAGAGTGGAGTATCTGCCTCGAACTCACATGACAAGAAAGACAGAGCTGCTGAGGTGGTGTGGATTGGTCGAAGCTTCCGATGCTGACATACACAGTGCAACATGCACCAGAGCATGGCAATACAGTGTTGTTACTATAGAACACAGTCGTGAAGAATAGAAGACTCGGCCGTACTTTGAAGAGACTGCGACGGGGCACTACGACGCTAATCGGTCATGTGCGGGAATAATATGGTGGTTGATTGCTGTCCCAGAGGAGTTGAGCACTTGCTGATGATGATCCTGCTGCTACTCGCCTGCATAGGGAACCTATGTCCGGGTGTCAATTGTGGAGCACTGTACAAGGGGTGATATACAGTAGGTACAGGGGCAGCGATGCTGCTGAATGCCCGGACTCTCTGCTGCTGTACTGCTTTGCACCTCGACCACCCATGTATTGCTGCTGGCATGTTCTGTGTGAGCCGCGTGGAGAGCGCTCTTCGTAGCATTGCAGAGAGGGTAGCTCAAACTAAACATGGGCTCAAGCAGTAGATGGAGATCGACGGGCGAAGGTGAATTGCCCGCTCAGAATGACAGAAGGTGGATGTCTGGGCGTGGTAAGGAGCCGTGAAACAGCTAAACGTACATCCAGAGTCAGACAGCTACATGTGTGAATTCACTAAACAGTGCACAAGATCCAGTACTGGTTGCTTTGCGATTTGTCTTGACGTTGTCCTGACACCGTACTCTCCTGAAGATACGGTACACTCCACCTTGTCAACAAAGATAGCGCCTGATCCCGACTACGATGCTGAAGTACAAATGTATCGGTTCCCTTTACTTTTACTAAAACTCATTGAATGATTTGAATGCAACTGATCACCTGGACAGTCAGCCAGCCTGGCTAGCCTAGTAACAATTTGTGACACATGTTAACTGCTTTGCTGCCCTCCTGTCTTTTTCACACTGTTGCAGCAGCAGTGCCGGTGGCTGCTGCGGGTTACATGAAGGAAACACCACAACGTCTGGTTACACCACCGTGCCTTTGTGAAGGCAGCTGCCATTGACTGTGAGTGCCAAGCCATTGACTGTCATCGGAGCGCTAGCGCTGCCACTCAACTCCAGTGACTGGCACCAGGCAGACATGTTCAACAGGAAGTTCCTGTCAACAATCTTGAACAACAACAACCACCGTCGCCCCTGCATGCCTATCTCTGATAGCATTGTATTAGTGGAGGACACCATGGTCCGCTTTCATAAGTGACAAACATGCTGCATGCCTGGATGATCGGCACAACTCCAAACCGCCTGAAGCAATGCCATGGATTGCTTGTAACAATGTGACTACCCAGCAGTACCTCCTACAGTAAACAATGATCACTGCATGAAGGCAGTGCATGTACTCAGTACAAAGCAGTGTACTGATCGCCCTGCCTGTCAGAGCAGTGAAGAACACCTGTCAGCAAGGTAGCACAAGATTTGCTATGCAGGACAGGCAAACGACTTGCTGCAGCCTGTTATGAAACAAGCAAACAATCTGATGCAAAGCAAAGTATGACACAAAGGTGCCATTTGTTTCAATGATGCCAATGAAAACAAACATGACACCCTAGGGTGTGCCAACTGACCTGCCCACACAATGCTACGACCCCAAAACTGACCAACTGCCAAGTCAAGCCTGGCAACAATCACTGACAATCACCTGAGCCCTGCAGCAAACACACACTCCTTGGTATCCAGCACACCGTAACTGGCTTAGTTATTCAGCGTGATTGATTGGTGTCAAGTGACATGTGCCTGCATTTCTCTGAGAACCACAACCAGGCACAAGTGTAGCGGAAAACGAGTGACTAAGAGAATGCCAGGATTGCATCTGTCCTGACTGTCTCATCAAGGTGCACGCTGGCACCCTGACACACGCATATAGCCTCTTGCCTCCTGCACAGACACTGTGACACTAAAAGACATGCCAACCTGCAAAGTCTACAACCCACACAGACGCCCACACAAGACTGCAGCAGTGGTACCCAAAGTACCACCGTAATGACAACTGCACCGAACAAAAGTGTACATGCAACTTCTACTGGCAGACAGAGCTTCTTGCAATACCAACAACATGTGCATAAACCCTGTTGTCATGGACAAGACAAGCATGCACAGGAAGCATGCTCGCAATCAGCTCAAGCCAGAAACACATGCACACACTGTTTGAAACCATAACATATGCAGCAGCTCCGATAGCGCTTAAGCACCAACACAGCCATGCACACTCCTACACCAGCAGCAACGCCCTCATCAAACAACTTCCAGAACTGCTCCCCTCCAACCTCTACTCAGA
>JARWLF010000157.1:0-28909 GCA_029853055.1 Scenedesmus sp. KT-U | reverse complement strand
GCTGCCAAGCAGATGTCAGCACAGCAGCAGTATAAGTACAACGTGAGTAGCTGGGACTCTTGTTGACTGGAACGCACAAACGCTACTTGCTCCAGCTTGACTGCAATCATCGGCGCCAATGCTGCCACATCTGCTGATGTTGTCTCTTGTGGAAGCTGTTCTGAATGCGCTGCCTTCAGACACCACAGTGGCCAACATGAGATTGGTGTGCTGGATGCAGGCCAGTATGCAGCTGAAGAGTGAGGGCAACAGGCTGCACACTGCAGGTGGGAGTCAGCACAGTGGTTCAGCAGCACTGCCAATGACACGAGAACTACATCAGCAGTGTAGTCAGTGAGCATCTCATCTTGCTGCCTTGGATGGCTGTTGTCACACCAGAGTGATGATCTTGCTGTACAGTATGCTGCAGCTATGCTGGTTGGAGAGCCAGGGAGATGCAAGTGTACATCAAGTCTTACATCTCTCAGAACCTCAGCCTGTTGTGTCTGCTGCCAAGCAGCCAGGTATTCTAAGGCTGCTGAGAAGTATGCACGAGCCAAGGACAACTTGTCAGAGCTGCACACACAGGAGGCGCGTGACCTGCGCAAGGCTTGTGTGCTCAACCTATCCAGCTGCTACCTGAACATGGGACAGCACCAGCAGTGCGTAGAAGAATGCAATGTGGTGTTGCAAGGTAACTCGAAGGACCCGCTAGTCAATTGCATACATCAGTGTTGCCGCTGCGATTGGCTCTTGAGCAATTGCATGTATGATATTTGCAGGGGTCTTCTTAAACGTCAACCAGCTCTTCAAAGTGTGCATGACCATCACCCTTGCAATTCCGTATTGCTGTCGGGTCCCCTTAGTGCAAACTTCTGCACCATGTTGCAGATGACCCTCAGAATCTGAAAGCTCTGTACCGGAGGGGTCAGGCACATGCAGCTCTGAATCACCATCAGGAAGCAGAAGCTGACCTGCAGCTTTCGTTACAGCTATCAGCACATGACCAGCAACAGCAGCAGCTCATACAGGAGAAGCTGAGGGCTGTAAAAGTCAAGTTGGCAGAGCAGCGGCAGCAGCAGCAGCAGCAGACAGATGACACATCTCACAGCAGGGATGTCAAGGATCCTGTGGCGCAGGAAGCATCTGAAGATGGTCTCATTGAAGAAATACGCGACAGCATGCCAGCAAAAGAGCAAAATGATGGGGACTCTGACGCAGACATGCCAGTGCTAGAGGAGATAGGCTTGGACGATCAGCAGCAGCAGCGGCGGCAGCAGCTGCAGCAGGCAACTGAACCGAGCCACACATCCACGCAGCATATGCCAGGTCTAGAGGGTTTATCTGAGTCTCAACAGACACAAATGAGACAGATGGCCGACATGATGAAGGCCAACCCACAAATGTATCAGCAGGTGATCGGTGTTGCAGACATTGGACTTACTGCATAGGTGGTGTGGTGCTGACTTTGACCCTAACCCTGAACCTGAGCGCATAATTGTGACTAGTGTGCTGCATCCCAGTATCTAGCATGTGAACACTGGCTGTGTGGACCATGTTCAGGCTGACTGCTTGTGGCATGTTGTCCCTGCTGAACAGGCCGCTGAAATGATGCGCACAATGCCTGCTTCAGCCATTGCGGACATGTCTCGGGAGGCTGGTATGCCCATAGACAGTGCAGCCGTGGCTGAGATGCAGAAAAATATGGCTGCCATGAGCCCCCAGCAGTTGGAGATGATGATGAAGTTGTCAGCAGGGCAAGCAAACAACCCAGCAGCAGTAGCAGAGGTAAGTCTACTTGCTAGATTCCAGTCAGCAGCAGCAGCAGACCATTGCAAGCACAGCATGTGAACTGATGTGTACAGTGCCTTGCCACACAAGCTCAGAGATAGGCTGAGGCACACGGCTGAGGGACTGGTGCAATCATCTGTGCTGCAGACTTTCACCAAGGACCCTGAGCTGCTCAAATCAGCAGCAAAAATGATGCAGTCCATGCCCCAAGAGCAGCTGCGCGCAGCACTGGCACAGTCAGGCATGCCCAGCAATGTTGACCCTGCAATGCTGTCGATGGCCACAGAAGCAATGAGCAAGATGCCGCCAGATCAATTGCAGCAAATGATGCAGATGGCAGCAGGTCTGCAAGGCAGCAGAGGCGCTGCAGGCAAAGCAGCAGCAGCTCCTCCGGCCCCTGGCAATGCAGGGAACAGCACGAGCAAGCCCAGCATAGCCAGTAGCCCAGCAGTCGGCAGCAGTGAGTCTGAGGTCCGTCCTGCAGCTCCTGCATCTGGTGGTGTGCGTGGGGCTGACCTAAATGCCATGATGACTCCTGAAATGATGCAGATGGCAGCTGATATGATGCAGAACATGAAACCAGAGGACATGATGGCCATGCAGCAGATGATGCAGGGGGGTGGCGTAGCCCCAGGCGCTGAGCAGGTTATGACACCTGAGATGATGAAGATGGCAGCAAGCATGATGAAGAACATGAAACCAGAAGACCTGGCGGCCATGCAGCAGATGATGGGGGCAGGTGGTGCAGGTGGGGTGGCCCCTGGAGCATCAATTGCTGGCGGGAATATGCCTACTGGCTTGGCTGGTGAGTGGCGATGGAGGTCTAGATGATTATCAGAGGTGCTCAATAGTAGTAGAGCTTGTGTCTTTGACCTGTGCAATGCCATGTGCAGACCTTGTGACAAGAGGTTTTCAGTCTGTCAGATAGGACTGTGTGCCCTGCCATATGCATGCATCTGGGGTTGTGTTGGTATTTTGCTTACTGCATGGTCTGCTGTTGTGAGGGTCAATGGCCATGATGGTGGCTGCATCTACATGCCTGCAGACATGATGGGCAAGATGAACCCCCAGATGGTCGAGGAGATGTTCAGGAGCTTACAGGCTATGGATGAAGCGTCTCTGACTCAGGTTAGTCTGTGCAAGTTGCAGGATACAGCTTACTGCTGATACAGACATGGCGCATCACTGGCAGAATGGCTACATCTACATAGCACAGCACCAAAAGCACACCCCAGAGCATGTACCATCCTTGCCATCAGGTTTAGAAAACAAGGTTGATGGTATTGCTCTTTGATGTCTGCTTGCAACAGATGTTCAAGGGCATGGCTGGTTCAGAGTCACAGGCAGCAGCCATGGCCGCACAAGTGAAGAAGTTGAGCCCCACTCAGTTACGAATGATCGGCTCTGCAGCTGGCGTCGTGCAAGCTGGCATACACAAAGCCCAGCTGGTGCGGCACTGGCTAAGCAGCAATCTTGTGCTGGTTCTTTGTGTTGTTGTGCTTATCATTGCTCTGCTTTTGAGGTGGTTTGGAGTTATGTGAGGACTGCTGGACTGGTGTAAGCTGCTTTCGAGCCGTCGCACATCAATGAACATACCGCAGTCTTGTCGACTTGCACTGCTACCGGAGAGTGGCAACATAAACTTTTCTGTCACTGCGACTGCACAAGATAATCCTGCCATGAACACTGACACACCGATGCTCATGATCAACGTCCTTGCAACGCAATGTTGAACTGCAAGTCTGTTCACAGCAGTCCAAGTTCTCTGTGAAGTGCTTGTTCAGTGAGGGGTTGCCAATGGGGTAGGGCGTCTGCTCGGTCAACCTCAGGCATATCACTCGTGACCCGTTTCAAGCCTGCTTTGAAGTCTGCATGCAAACTTGGCGCTCCTGTGGTAATTTCCTTCATCCTCAATATCATCGTGCGTACATGGACGGATTGTATGCCCGCATAATCTGCGAGTGCGAACGGTTGTAGTGCTAATTAATCGACCTTGTTCGTCCGTCTATATACCGCAGAAGTGTGACTGAATCAGCGTTCTTCAGTTCAAAAAACCAATCAACACCAACAAGTATGGAATTTGCCATGGTTGCCAGGGTGACTTGACCTGCTTATGACCAGGAGTGGCACTCTTGCGTTCAGAGAAGCCATTCTCTATACACCCTGTTGACACAATGGGGCGTTCAAGCTCGAACGCTAGCATTGGAAGCTCCCGCTCGAACAAGTCTGGCATGTAAGTTGCTCACTGCTGGCATGCCAACATCTGTGTGTAGAGGTACCTACACACCGTATGTACCTGCAGATATAGGACTGTCGCTCCTGGGAGTTATGTTGATGATTCCCTGTTTGGCAAGCCAGCATCACCAACGACAAGCCCAGCTAACCAGGTCAGCTACGCTGTGCTTGTTGAAATGGTTGGCAGCACACTGTGCACCCGGGACCCTGTCTTATCCAGTGTCATTTGCAACGCTTGGCAGGCTGCAGAGACTTCCGGAACCACCAAAAGGACGTACTATCGTTCAGCTTTGGTGGAAGTAGAGCACAAGCCTGAAGTAGTCACCCTTCAGCACAGTGACTTGCAGCGCATGCTGTCAGATGCTCCCATCATGACAGCAGAGCAGCGAAGCTCAGTCAAGCATGCTGCTGAAGAGCGCAAGGAGCAGGAGCGTGCAGCTGCAAAGGCTCGTAAGGAAAAGATGTTGCAGCTTGAGGAAGTTGCCAAGAAGCAGGTTTGTTGCTTCACGTCCAATGTTCTTTGAAGCTCCATGACAGGCTTGATCATAAACATCTATCAATATTCAATGTAGCCGACTTGTTCAGCATGTCTAGACATCTGTGGCATTTCCTGCAGGCACCTCTCAGTGAGTCAGAGATGACTCGTGCAGTAGCAGACAATGCAACCCTGAAGCATGCCCACCATCTTATAGAAGAGGAAAAAGATGAAGTCAAGCGCATGAACCATATGGTTCAGTACGCCAAGTGTGTCAGCATCAGGGACAAACAGATACAGGTTGGTTGCAGGATACCACTGACGCTTTGACAACCGTTGAGGCTCAGCACAGCTGCTAGACAGACATTTTCACCCTCACACGCTGGTTGGGAATGTGCCTGAGTGTTAACCAGTGCCACACCACGATGAGGTATGAAAGGGGAGCTCAGATCAAACTCATTGTAACTATGTTGCTTACGCTGACGGCTGCAACATCTTTGTATCCGTCTGTAGGAGAAAAGAGCTGCAAAGTTGGCAGAACAAGAAGAGCAGAGGCGCCTGGATCTCATGATGGAGGTTGAAAGAATACGTGCACTTGAGGCCTATCAGGTATGCACAGTACTCTGGTTGAGGTTCAATGGTGGCTTACAGCTGTGTTCTGTGTGTCTCCTATCGTCTTTGACATGGTTCGCTTGTTGGGACCAGTGACTGTCACCGGTGGTGCCCATCATACATACACAGCTTTATTGGTGCATATCTGCAAGAATGGGCCAGCACACCGCTGCTCCTATCCAACAGCATCCTGTCATCAACGCAGGCTCGTGATGTGCAGCGCCGGGAGGAACAGTCCCATAGTGCAGCTATCCTGCGTGAGCAGCTGGCTGACAGGCAGCGGCAAAGGCTCAGAGAGGAAGAGATGAAAGACCAGGTCTGAATTACAGGGCTGCAATTCCAGGTCCCTGTCGAGGAAATAATGATGGCAGCGGCACAGCATGCTGCTGCTTGCTGGCCATTACTAAAGACACCTGACTGCACATGGTAGCACACGACAAACAGTGCAGTGGAAAACCTGGTGTGTGTGTGTGTGTGTGTGTGTGTGTGTGCAGTCCTGCAAGTGGCTGAGCCCTTCAACCATTGTGCTTGTAGCCTCTGAGTAGCACAGCAGGAGCGTTGCTGATATGGGGTTCTCAAGGCAGGGTTATGCACTTCTGCCTGCAGGAACGTGAGCAGATAGTCCGTGAGCTTGACCGTCTACAGCAGGAAGAAGCAGCAGCAGCCGCGCAGAAGAAGGCTAGAGCTGCAGCGCTGATGGAAGAGGTGAGCTGAGGCACACTCAGGGATCCTGGTCTATGCTTCACTGCTGAGACTGGGCTAGGCTCACTGCACGCACGCTCCATGAACACACTGGTGCATGCACTATGTTGCAGTCGGTCAAGGAGGCTGATGTACATCAATTGCTGGCATAGTCAATTGCAGTTCAATCAGACTGCTTGTTCCTGCAGGTTGCCGCTGCTAATGCTGAACAGGTGGCAAGGAAGCGAGTGCTTGCAGACCAAGAGCATGAAGAGGACCTGAGGATTGCAGAGTATCTCAGGCAGAAGGATTTAAGAGAACAGGTCGGTCAGAGGCTTGCTGCTGTTGCATCTCGCATGACTGCTCCCTCTAGCAAGTGCACTGCGAACACTCACTCAAGCCCCTGCAACGTTCGCTGCACATAGCATTTGTGCCACCAACAACCAGTGTTTGCCGAAAGCTGGATTGTTGAATACCGAGCTGGGAGTCATCGCCAGAGGGACATGACTGTTTCAACATGGCCATTGTTGTCCAGGCCCTTGCTGCTGAGAAGGCGGCTATTGCCCGTGGCAAAGAGCTGGAGGTTGCTCGCTTGCGGGCACTGCAGGAAAAGCAAGCAGATCACAGAAGTGAGCAGGATGAGCTCAGAGCACGCAGATACCAGGTGAAGCATGTGGGGCAGAAGCAGATGTGGGGCAGAAGCAAATGCATATGTTGAGGTTGCTATCTTTGACCAGCTGCTGTGCATGCTACAAGGGACACTTGCATTCTGATGCTTGTGCTTTGCATGATGATGCTTTTGTTTTAGCCAATGACTCGCTTGCCTGCTAGCCAGGTGTGCTCTCGGCATTGGCCACTGCCACCAGCATATACAATGTCAGCACGTATAGAGGCATGGTTGAGGCAGTGACACAGAGAGTGCATTCTCTGCTGCAATCAGCACATAGCCAGCTGTCGGCCTGCAGCAATGAGAGGTGCCACAGCTGAAAAGCAGAGAGCTTTGTGACGAAGTGTCCAGTGGCAGCCAGATGCCGTCACCCCTTACCCCAGATCCTGTACACCAGCTCACCCTGGCTACTTTTGTCAATTGCTGTGCAGGAAGCCAAGGATCGTGAATGGCGGTCTAAAGAGCAGGCAGCTGCTGAGCGCCAAGCTGCTATGATGGCTGACCTGGCTGCAGCACGTGAGGCACAGATGCATGGCAAGCTGATCGCACAGTCTGCCATGGCTGCAGTAGAGCAAGCAGAGTTCAACCGCGTACTCAGGGTCAACAAGGAAAGGGAGGCCCAGGAGATGAGCCAGGTATCTTGTGTGGGGTTCTGTACAGTGTTTTGAAGTTCAGTCTTGCGGCACCATTAGCTAAGCATGTTGCGGGCAACATGTAACCCGTGACCATTGATGTCAGGATGTCAAGCTTGTTGGTAACCCAGAGTCTGAGACACAGCTTGTAACACATGTGCACTAGAGCGCATTGTGGTTAGCTCTGAGCTATACACAGCTATATAGCTACCCTCTTGATGCTGGGGGCGACATTATATACATTATTCAACTATATATATGCTTGCACATTTGTGCCATCTCTCACTGGCACTTGTCCTGGCCTGTACTTTCCTTTACTTTTTGCAACCAGGCTCATGCACAACAGAAAATCAATGGGGCTTACAAAGAGGAACTACTTGGTCAGATACAAGCAAAGATGGAGCAGAAACGCTTGGAGCGTGTTGAGTACATAGAAGAGGGCAAGAAGATCCGCCGGCAGCAATTGTTGGAGAAGGCTGAATTGGAACAGGTGATATTTTGGAAATCAACGAGAGTCTTCTTACAGTCTGAACCTGACCAGGTGTCAGGGTGTTTTTGATGTGACACTGTCAGCTCGATAGCTTACACGACTCTGGCAGCAGTGGTCACCCGGGGTTGGCGAACTTGCGTCCAGACGATCAACTGTGAGAGGCAGTTCAATTGCCATTGTGGATAACTGCTCAGGTTCAGCTGTGAACATGTGCAAGATATCTGAGGAGCAGTGCGTAGAGCCATACTACACAATCCTTGACTTGTCATGCTCTGCACCGGCCGCACTGTACAGGTCAAGACGCGCAAACTGCAGGAGCTGCAGGCCAGTGGGGTACCTGACAGGTATCAGGCAGAGCTTGCCAGGCTTCAGATTAAGAGCGCTAAGTAGCTGTACAAAGTCGGGGGCTATTTTTATCACAGTTCAAGGTCGCTAGATGTTACCTGGCTGCTCGAGTCCGACCCAGGTGACCTAGGCTAGTTCACAGCAAGCTGGCTGGGCCCAGAGAGGGTGACTGTTTCATTTGCCCACATTGCCAATGGCAAGATAGCAACCATCTTGACTATTGCAACTTGTGTCGCGTGAGGCAGTGAGCATGGGCAACAATTGCAACCAAAGTGTGCAGCGACAGTTGGTCGGCATGTGCAGGCACCTGGTTTCAAGATTACACATGTGAAAGCGATGATACATGCAGCTTGGGTCTTGGCTACCGTTGAGCATATGCTGTGCGCAGCGTGTTGACCTAGCGCTGCAAGCCCTGACGACCATACAGACGTTCTGTCATAAGTCACATGCAGAAGGCAGGCCTTGCGATTGTGACTTGCTCTGGTACCTTGTGTGCCTATAATACCCGTGGTTGCTTCGTTGCAAAGTTATCGAGAGATGTTGCAGTAGTACATACGCATCATATGATGCGATTCAAGCTGTTTACCTGGGGACACTAAAGGACAACGCAGACACATGTTGTGCATGTCTGGCTCTGGTTTGAGCAGTGGAGTACGTCAATATCCACATGCGACTTCTGTCTTTGATATGCAGTACTCCTGCAGCAGTAGACAGATTTTTCTTCGCAGAATGCACGTTATGCTTGATAGCACATGCAGCCAACACCTGTGGTGCTTGTTCTGGCTTTAGAAGCATGAGACCAGCGAGCAGCCAGGTCTGCAGTGGCAGTTCCACACGCAAAACAACACATGCACAGCTACGACATCATCACAAGATCACGCTGAGATGAGCAGTGACCGACTTCCTATGCGACAGCGCATGACCTGAACTCAACGAGAACGACGCGACCTCGCGCGCGCCAGCAATTCGGAGAGCGCGAAATCCCAGCGGGGACTAGCCTAGGCAGCTTGGCAACAGAGGCTGATCACGGAGTGAAAGCAGCTGTGCTGGTCACCAAGGCAGGTTCAAAGAAGCTTGGACGAATCTAGTGAAGGGTCGCATTGACAAGATGTGCCACAGGCAGTGGCCCACTAGCACCAGAAGGTTGCAACCTGCCACGGACTCTTGACTGCGGCAGCTATGTGGTCCAACATCGAAACCTCCCATGGTTGCAAGGACAAACCAAGACTTGTGCGTGCAGCAACGACAGGCGGGAACATGCTTGAGGCACATCAGCACAGGCAACACACCAAACAACACTGCCACTCTTTGGCATCCGATGTTTCCTAATACAAGGATAATGGCTCAATAAGTCACACAGTGCACAGGCTACTATGAACCAAGCTGAACCAGCTTGTTGATGTATAAAGCAGTCTAAAAAAGTGGGAGTGCATTAGGTGTCAAGTGCTTTAAAAGAACCATCCCCATGCTGGGCCGCCGAAATTGGAGTATGCTTGCCACATGATGTATCATACAGGTTTCTGAGCAGAAAGGTGACCATGCTTGACCTGAGACACAGTGACACCTTTGCCACATAAACGTGCCACCTTATGTCGGCCAAGTGTAGCATGTCACATTAATGCAGGCATGCATCACAGCTGATGCTGCCATCTCAAACCAGTCAACCTCAATGCAGCACAAGGATGAATGTTGATCTGAAGAGACCAATAATCTATATCAGCCAACATACTGCACATGCTGGCTGCTGCCTTAGAGAATGTCAACCCAGCAACACAATGGCGAGTTGTTCGGTATCTGCTTCTGCCTTTGCGACAGGCTGTAACAGATGCTGCAGTGCTTGGTGGCTGAGCTGCAGGATGGATTCTGACAGCAGACGCTGCAATGTTGTGACAAGCTCAAGAAGGACGAGACCACCTGGACAACGGCAATTGCCAAGGGGCGTGTATGCATACACAACGGTTGCACACAGTAGCCATTCCAACGGTGACAACAACCTACCACGCCATCAGCGGCGTACCTTTGGCACCCAGCTCAAGACAAAGTGGCACACTGCTGCACATCAGCAAGCTGGTTGTGTTGTACAACAGCATCTGCGGCTTGGGACCAGGTAGCCACAGTCGAGGAATCCTACTGTGCAGTGCTTGCAGCCTGCGCTGACAGCTCCAGCTGAAAGACGAGGAGGGGCACATGTGCTGCTGTGTGGCTCAACCAGCATGAAAGTGCGCTGGGGGCAACAGAGGGATGACACCTTGTGTTGCGCAGGGTGCAACCAGGAGCGCTGCGGTAGATTGTGGGCACTCTTCTGCACCAAGAAAGGAGATAAAAACCCTGAGCTCGCAGCAGCTGTAGCCATACAATCTGTTGGGCCCCCAAGGCACCTACAAAAGCACGTGCATCAACTTCTCACAGGATCAGCTAGCAAAAAGACATGAGAACCACAGCGCAAAAGCAGAGGTTTCTGACCATATGCAAAGCCCCTGACAGCCAGCAGTGCACTGCATTGAAGTGACAAGATGCAAGCTGGTCCACAGTTGTGGCTGATCATGCTGGCTTTGATCATCACCATCATGTCAGGAGGTTGAGGTACAACACTCACCTAGCTGCACTTGTGCCCCTGGCCCCTTGTGCACGGAATGTACATCAGCTTTCCTTGTCTTGTGTGCTTAGCAAGCGCCCTGGCTCCTCCTGTACTGCCACCCGACCAAAGCGTGATGGGGGCCACAGTACATGAGTGACCCTGCCTTCTAGCAGACCAAGGTGCACCTGCACAAGACAGCAGTAGACCGGGGTCAACATGAGAAGGCCTGCAGGATTCAAAACTTACTCAGCAGCTGAGGTACGCTTGTTACCCTGATAAGCCAGGACGGTTCTAGCACCTATCACCTGGCTGCATAGTCACTGCACATATAAGAACTCACTGGACCGAATGCTGATCTTGAGTCATTACTCATTGCTGCATTGTCCCCTTCAATCCAGCAGCGGCCCTGCATTACAACTAGGAGAGCGTGAGGTTACACCTGCCGTGCAGCTTTCAGACTGCTGCAAAACTGGCCAGCAGACTGTGCTTGGACAAAAGTCAGACTGCAGGCATCTGCCAACCTTGTTGACTAGTACCACAGGCCAGCAATATGCGTATCACCTGCGGTACTTCTTTCCAAGACCCTTGCTCCGAGTTTTCAAGGAATGTATCACCCTCTACTGCCACAAGGCGCTTGATGATCTGCTGGTGTGGGTTATCTGGTGCCCTGCAGCAGCGACCAACACCAAGAACAGACATGACAAGCAAGTTGGTTGGCTGGGCGTTGCTGAGCAGGTGCCTGCTGCCAGAGGTTGGTTTCTGTGCCCAAACCTGAACAAGGTCTCGGACACATCGAGACAGTGTTTGGTTGCCTGGCACTTTCTGCGAGCAGGGCTGCAGCAGCCCTGTGAGATCAGGCTGACAAGAGGTGACTGGACACATCGGAAGCAAGAACTGCTCATAGAGGCAACAGCCAGTAGGAAACACAACTCACCACAACACTACTACTTCTCCCCTGGTGTATCGGCGCTGAAGTTTGACAGTCAGCTTTTCCACCAGTACCCAGTCTTCTGCTGGTGCTGCACTTGGATTCAACGTGGGCCTCATGGACGCGCCGTCCACCCTTAGCACACTAGCTATACAGTCTGTGAATGCTACACCAATGGGCACAAGCCAGAGTCCTTTCATGAACGTTTGACGAGCCATTGTGTAAGCAGTCACAGTGGGCCCCTCAACCCATCAGAAATGCAGAGTACGGAGCCCACAATGAATCGGATACTAGCATAAACTACTGCAACACCTTCATGTCACGCAGATCAGCTAACCACTCTCGTTGCCAGCCACCATGAGTTCTTAGTAGACATCCGAACCACGCGCAGCAGACATCCACTGACAACTACACACCTATACGTCAGTGGCGTTGATTTGTTGATACTGCTAATTTATGTTACATAGCCCGGCCACTGATGCTCCACATGCCTACATGACAAGTACCGTGTAGTGCTTGGCAATGTTACACTCCAAGCGCGTAACATAGCCTATACTTCCCGTCCCGCCATGCAGGATATGTACATATGTATTATGGGACATCAGGAAATCAGCCAAACAACCGACCAACTTGGATAGCAGCTTATAAGCAGGGCGGGCTAGCACCATGCCTACGCCAAAGGGTCAGTTTCCTTTCACTGAACCAGAGTATAAGATACCAGGGTAGGTATTCAAGGTTCTTTGGCCCTTACCAGCATAGGCACGACACGAGCAGGTGCCTTTTTTGGAATACCTTGTACGTCTCCCGTCCTCTACGCTGAGGGGGTATACCTTGCATGAATTGACGTACATATGTCATCTGTCAATGTGCAGTCAGGATGTTGCCTGCCTCTGCCGCTCTGCTCAGAAGGTGTACTGGTTTGCTTCACATATGCTGTACAGCCTGACATCATGCAACTCTCCTGCAACACAGGTACACAGGCTATGTACAGGGTCTACAAGAGACATACAAGAAGACGCCAATTATGGCGCAACTTGAAACCAAGCAACCGCCCGAAAACAGCTTCATACACACACGAACATGCAGCCCTCCTAGGGTGACCACAGCAACTATGCAGCGAGACCCGTGCAACTATCTGCAGGATGCTAATAAGATAGAGACCGACAACCTATGGCCCCGCTTGCAGGAGAAGGCAGCACAGGTGAGCCACATAGGCACGCATCATGCATCAAAGGGTTACTGCCCATGGGGTTTCCTTGCAGAACAAGGTGTGTTGAAGATTGCCGCAACTCGCCCCATGCAGTGTTGTTGCCTGTTTGTTTGTTCATTTGTACGGCAACTGCTGCTGAGCTTTGTCACCACTTGGTGTATCCACTCCTAGCTAGGCAAAGTGTCTGCAACCAGTGTACTTGTAGTACTAGCATGTGATCAACCACCTGTAATCAGATCTCGCTGCTGTACCACAGCAAAGCATAATGGAAGCCCTTTGAAGTCAATCAGCATCTCCGCAGAAAGATCAGCAGGTCATATGATCACATGTGATGCAGCCAACAGCAGTCGGAGCCAACAATCATTGGCTGTGCAGCAGCAATCACTATAACCGCCCAGCAGTGCTACCTCCCAGAGGAAGCTATGAAGACTACATCATGATTCACAGCATTCTGCTAGTATGACAGCTCTGATATGGCTGGTGTAGTGGGTCGACAGCTAAGAGCAACTGCCACTTTCAGACTCGATGCTATCGTATTGGGAGTTGCCCAAGGTCCTGTCAACCACTGTGTTGCTGCAGGACTCCTTCAAGCCACCCTGCAGCAACATAGCCTTTGGAGATGACCGAATCAGCCCTTTCACCACCAGCTACTCCACTGACTTCTATGCACCCTTTGCCGCTCATGAGAGGCTGCGCAGTCCCATGAGGAACAAGGACCTGGCTGTCACACGTACAAGTTTGAAAGAGCACTATGCATCAAGCTACAACAGAGTGGGAGAGTAGGTGTCTGCAGCACCAAACACCTTACATGCAAGCAACAGGAAGTGCGTGCGTGCCTGTGAGTAGGCAAAGGTCAGAGGTGGCATCTGCATCGCAGTGTCCTCAACCCACATAGCGTTGTGTACTGTTGTGCAGGAAGCGCCTGACAAAGATGCTGGGAACCATGCGTGAGCGTCTGTCAGCCAAACTTGGGAACAATAATGACAATGCTTTCAAACTGCGCAAACTGTTCAAGATGTATGACAAGAGAGAAGCTGGCATGGTGAGGCAGCACAAGCACTGGGCAGATCTGTCAGACTGCCTGGGTGGTGGAAATGCTGCATGTCATGGTGTGTCCAGGCAAAGTTGTACACAGCATCAAAGCAGATGTAGTGTTGCTACCCCAGGTTGGGCAAACATGCTACATTGAGTCTCCACAAGTCGCAGCTCAACATCCTCTGGTTTGTGTTGCAGATCCACTTTGAGGACTTCAGGATGTTCACAGAGGCATTTGGCATGCAGCTGGATGATGACTCGCTGCTTGCTCTGTACCATGTCTATGACCCAACTGGCAGGTACTGCACTGCACGTCTGCATCTCATCGGCATCAAAGTAGTGTTGATGATACCCATTGTGCCCCAAAACAGCTGACTGCATGTGGTTACAGATGTATAGATACGATGTATGTGTCACAAGTCCGCATGTGATGTTTTCACTGCAGTGGTTACCTCCCTTACGAAGACATTGTGAAGCAGTTGCTTGATGGTGACTACTATGCCATGTACAGCCCAGCTGGAGTCGACAACACACAGGTACGGCCTCCAATTGCTGTTTGCTAGCAAGACAGCTGTCAGGGAGTCTCCCCAACAAATAACACCTGACAAACAGTTCACACCTGACAAACAGTTCATACTTATCACTGCACAGATTCTATCGGGTAGCTTGGCAGTGCAGTGCCTGCTTGACACCTAATGCAAGTGCACCTTGGTGCTTCACAGTCGGCATGTACTTGGTTATGCTGCAGTATTATATGCGCTGCACTGCACCAATGCTCCGAGTTCTGCAACAGCTCATTCTGCATGCATATGATCTTGCTGCTTGTCCTTAGGCACTGGTGGATGCTCAAGGATCTGAGCGCTTGTGTGCTAGTCTGCGCAAGCGCATCAATGGCACAGTGGCGGAGATGCGTGCCGTCTTCACCTCCTTTGACCCACAGCTGACAGGTGTACTGCCTGCAAAGACGTTTGAAGCAGCTTGTGCTGCTCTCGGTGTTGTGTTAAGTGCCAAGGAGCAGGCGTGGGTGCAGCATGCAGCAGTAGTAGCCAATGGCAGTGGCGATGTTGACTGGCAAGTCTTCTGCAGTGCATTTCAAGACTGATACTCATGTGTGAATTTGACATTGGGCAGTGTTAACGACATACTTGTGTGTGTTCACTACTTGATGGAGGCCTCAACTGTACTTTCAGAGCCATTCTCAAACAGAAAAACTAGTCGACATATGGCCGTTAGACAGGGTCCTGACTGCTGTCATGCGCTGTTTCCCACTTTTGGCTGTTGGTGTTTTGGTACATCAGCTGCTTTGCAGACCAGGCAGGCTGTGTAAGCATGCTTGTCAGCCATGCTTGGTCGCTGTATGCGCGGTACCAGCGTTGCTTTTCATCCAGAGCTTGCCCCACATCAGGTAGCTCACGTGAGGATCACCGACTGGTGATGTTGTACTGCCGCAGTATGTATGCATGATGCATGTACATGGGGCCTCCTAGGGAGGCAGCAGACTTCACCGTCAGGGTCCAGGCATGCCAGATGTTGCCGAATTCGAATGCAGCCTCCTCTCCGAGTACAAGTGTTTCATGCTACTAGTAACTGTAAGCAGGGCGATGCAGGAAACTCCCGCGCATCCCGCCAACAGCATACCCAGACCACTCTGGCCTGTGCCGCTGCTTACACCGTCAGCGCTGAAGCTCAATTTTCTGATTGCATGTACAATGAGGCACGTCTCAACATGCTGACAGACATCGTATGTTGCCGTTTGAATTGCACCTGTCCTGCAAACCTGCCTATTGCTATTCACCAAATTCCGCACATGCATGACCAGCCTCAATAATGTGATTTACAAGAAGATATTGCCTGGACGATTGCTGCAGTTGTGCCTTTGTTCGCCTTGTAGCTGCGAGAGAAGTGGCCCTTTCAGTCTGGATGAACGCAACCAGTCACTGTACCATGCTTAGCATTGGTCCTCGTATACGATGAGGAGACACTGCTGAGAACGTGCAGTTTTGGGATCTGGTACATCTGGTACACCTGCCCGGAGATACGGCAAAGAAACAGCTTATGAGGAGGGGCAAAGGTTCGCTGTGAGCATTGGATGGCCAGTGACAGCCAACAGGCACGCTCTTTGTTGTTGGCTCAGCATTGTTTTTATGAATGAGTTCAGGTTCCGGTGGAAGGCTTCAGGAGCCTCTGCTGTCTCAAGATGCTGAAAGCGGCGCAACTGTGCAGCAGAGCCAACAGTCTGAACGGCATGCACTGATCCTGCACCGACCTTTCAGCGTGGAAGAGTTCATTCGAGCCATTGTTTGGTCATGGATGCAGTTTCTGAGTGAGTATTTGAATCGCTTGCTCAGCTATTGGCGTTTTGTCATCATAGGGTGCTCACTGAGCAGCATGCGTTGCAGGACATGTCAATGACTGCTTGCAGGGCCTTCTTTGGGGTGACAGACCACGTTTAACGATCATTCAGGTGACTACTGCGACGAAATCATGTCGAATATCCCGGAGATCATAAGAGTTGTCATCTGCCAGTGGTCTACAGCTGTGAGGCTGACTGTTGTTGATGCAGATGAGCGATACCGAAGCAGCGGATTGTGCCAGTCCCGTGATGTGATGACTACCTTGTTACTGTACAAGTAAACTGTTTGATCTATTGCGCAAACACTGCATTCACCTTCTTGTGTGCTATCTAGGCTGAGCGTCTAGAAGAACTGCAGGAGCGTCTGTCTGTACCCTTTGACATCTGTGATCCTTCCCATCAGGCTCAGTTGAGAGAACTCTGGGATCTGTCCTTTCCAGATGAGCCATTTGTTGCGTTCAAGACACCCAAGTGGAAGGACATGGGATGGCAGGTACGTCCTTTGTTCACCTTCTGACCCCAGCCATCTGCATATACCTGTATGCACAGGCCAGTGCAATAAACCATCGCACTTTCATCGTCAGTCACCACCTGCATATGTGCTTTATGTATCTTGCTGAGGTTGATGTTGTGTTCAAGCAAGCTTCAGTGCTGTGTGAACGTATCGTACCAACACTTGTTGGGGCAACACCTGCATGCAGGGCGAGGATCCAGGGACAGACTTCCGAGGTGCTGGACTGCTGGGCCTGCAGAACTTGCTGTATCTTGGTACTCACTACCCACACCTCTATCACAGCTTGCTACATAAGACACAAGGCAGACGGTCTGATTGGGAGTATCCTTTCGCTGTAGCTGGGCTCAATCTGACGTTCATGCTGTCTGAAGTGCTGGGCATATCTGGGAGCAAGACAGGCCAGCCACCTGCAACAACAGCAGGTGGTTGCTGTGATGATTTGACTGAGATGATTGCAGTGCAACTCCTGTGTGCGACAGCATGGGTGTTGAAAGTACACAGCCACGGGGGTCCAGCCACCTACAAGCTAGGACAGTAGCAGTTGCTGCGACATGATTCTGTAAACCGCCCACAGTCGTGATGAGTATCAGCAGCCTCCATCCTTGCTGCAATGTTCAGACACAACAACTTGTTGGGCTCTTCTCATGCGGCGTGCCACTCTGACTCGAGAGTTGTGAATCAGGGCATGATGCTCATATTTACAGACTTGCTGCTGACTGTTGATCTGCAGGTCGAGCCTTCTGTCACTTGTTGCATTGGAGTGATGTGGCGTTTGAGGAGGTCTACTGCATGACATTTGCGCTGTTGGACAAAGTCTGGCTGCAGCAGCAAGCATCATACATGCAGTTCAATGCAGTGATGAAGGCTGTTAGAGGCAGACTGGAGGCAGCATTGCAGACAAAGCCTAGAGATCTTCATGAGTTGCGACAGAGATTGTGATGAGTGTCAATGCTATGTTGTTCTTGATATCATCTGGGTGCAGAGTTGGAGTCCGTTGTAGACTTGTTAAGGGCGCCCAGAATCCTTGGTGCACATAGAATGTCACGTCAAATTGGGAAGCAGCGGCGAGGCCAAGAGGCCAGATCAGTTGAGTCACAGGTCTGAAAGGAAAGTAGCAGCAGTGGCTGCTGCCACAGAGAATAGGTGCTAGGAGGCTAGCTCAGGCTGGGGTCGCCACCCCACGGCCCCGAGGTATTAACATTGGATTGTCTGTGGTGCTTCATTACAGGTACAGCAGTCAGGATCAACGACAGAGGGTTCAGAGCTTGCTTCATGTCCCAGCACTTTCTCCGGGTGGCAGCCCCTTAGAAGCAGCTTTGCATGCTTATTTCATCTTTTGTTGCATACAATTGCTGCATGAGCCAAATACCCTTTCTTCACAGAGAATAGCTGTGGAAATGGTAGCAGCTACTGTCCCCGGCCATGCAATTGCAAAAGTGAACTCGATTCTGGTTTCTAAGGAACGCCTGACGTGTTGCGAACCCAGTGGGCAGAGTGGTAAACCATAGACTCGGTGAAGCCACGCGGTCCAGTGATGGTCCTGACTATCACTTGTGGTTACACACGTGGCACTCTCGTTACTATTGCAGACATCATTACGTAAGACCAGTTCAGTACTTGATGATCATAACATTGCTGCCCCACAATCGTTGACAACAATCTGCTGAAATCGGACAGACCCTGGCAGACTACACAATGCCAGCATATTTGTCAAGTAGCCCACATAGCCCGATGCAATCAGGAATAATCACAGCCAAACCATTCATCAGACTATGTCCAAACTAGTACACGAAAACGGCCATATCAACAGATATCATGTAAAGCAATGTAGCTCAAAGCACAGATGCAGATTACATAGAATGCTGATTGGCTGCAGCACATAACAATCCATGGTGTCTTCCCTTGTCCCTGTAATTGTGAATTACATCCCAGCTTTACATTGCGAACACTGCATACACAGCATGTCAGGACATCTGACCATCGTGCCAGGATTCCACAGTTGTGAGACATCAATCTCAAGCTAGATTAATGTGAAAGATATAGCTGGCTATAATGGTGCAAACAGCGATTCACCCCTATAAGCAAGAGCAGCAAATGGTGATGCCGCAGCCTGTGGCTTTGCACCAGCGGGGTCACCTGTCTGCTGTGCAGCAGGAGGCTGTTCTTGCGTACCATTACCTAGTGCTGTGGCAGTCCTGAGGTTGGCCGTATCACCAACAGCTGTGGTCTGTATTGTTTCAGTCTGGTGCAGTGCCTGGGCAAAGGGAGAGTGCAGCGGAGCACTGGCACCAGCTGCACTTACTCTCCCTGCTGCTGCTGCTGCAGGCGCATCATAAGGTGATGCTGTCCCCACCAAACTGCCACCTTGTAGGGGCACCACAACAGCATCATCATCACCTACCGGCACTCCTGTTGCTGCCAGAGGCGGCCCTTGGCTGTTTGTCTGACTTGGCAGCCTAACAGGCAGTGCTGCAGCAACAGCTGGTCCTGCTGGTGAGCTCCCACTAGCTGAAGGTCCTCTACTGCTGCCGCTGGGTGTTGTACTGCCAGCAGCAGTGACCCTGGCCTGACTGCTGACAGCACTGTTCCAGGCCCACCTGCCGGCACTGCCAGCAGCAGCTGTCGTACTCCCAGGTGATGTGAAGCTGCCAGCTGCTGATGTTGAGAACGAGTTGGGGTTGCTGTCACCCAGAGTAGGTGGTAGTGTACCTGTTGATACGCTGCTGATGAAACTGCCCTGACCTGGCAACAAACCGCCACGGCTGATGACACTGCCGGGCAGTCTGGACTGCATCACAGGCGGGCCAGCATACTGTGCTGCACGTTGCTGAGCGTAGTACATGCCTTGCAGGTTGCTGTGAGCACTGCTGTTGCTGCTGTCAGGCAGGCCAACCTGCTGCATGTCTGCAGCAGCAGAACCATGAACACCCCCAAACCCATCAACCGCAGAGACACCAGGTCTGGCTACAAGTTCTATGGCTTCAACAAAGCTGTGAGCTGCTGGTGCCACATATGGCGCGCCTGCTGGCTGCTGACGAGCTGGCAGTTGTGTGTCCAGGTCCTGCACATCGCCATACGTCACATTGCTGCTGCTGCTCATGTTCTCAGGCTGAAACAGAGACTCAGACGGCAGGGGCTCATTATCTACTGCCGGTTGGATCTCATTACTCCTCAGCTGCAGTTGACGGTACCTCTTCGGAGATTGACGCCCTGCAGCAGGTTGCTGCTGCTGCTGCTGTAGATGAGGTGCCTGCGCCGCTAACACCTGGCTCTTCCTGTCTACAGCACCATATGGGTTCTGAACTGCTGCACTGGGTACAAACTGATCCTGCTGTTGCGGATACTGCTGCTGTTGCTGTTGGCCTGCTGCAGCATGATGCTGCTTGGGCTGCTGCTTGCAGTCAAGGAAACCTGCACTGATTTCCTCATCCTGCTGTAAGTCCTGGGTCACTGCCTCAGCCCAGGGTTGGTACACGTTCTCATCCAGTGTCACAATGGTGTCACCACTGCCAGGGCCAGTCTTGCCTCCCTCACCACTGTCAGCTGCATAAGCATAGTCAACAGTAGCCAGGCTGGCCCCGCTGCCATGAGCCTCACCAACAGTCACTCCAGGCTCACCAGGTATCAGCACTGCTGCAGGTAGGTCCCGGCTGACACCAGCACTTACTGGCCACATCTGCTGCTGCTGTTGCTGAGGTGGCAAAGACTGCCAGGGTACACCAGCAGCGCCCACAGCACCACCAGCAGCAGCAGTGAGCCCCTCAAGCCGCATAGGTGCTGCAGAAGCTGCCTTATACCTTGTAGAAGCGCCTACCACTGCGCTGCTGGCTCCTGCTGCTACAGGATCCTGACCTTGAGCTGCTGCGAGAGCTGCTGCTTCCTTTGCTGCTGCCATGGCCTTCTTCTCAGCCATATACAGACTCTGCAGAGACCTCAGCAGCTGCTGTACTGTTGGTCGCTGATCAGGATTAGGATGCCAACATGCTGACATCAGCGCTGCATACCCAGGAGGGCAACCGGGAGGGATAGGGGGCCGCCAGTTCTGGTAGGCAATCATGTAGAAGATTTGACCGATGGATAGACCTTCTTCGAACACGCGAGTGCTGGTGTATAACTCCCACACTGCGAGAAGAGGATGCATGGCATGTCAGTTATTGCCATCCTACTTACGACCATATCTCCATAACACAGAGGTTGAGAGGTTGCTGTCAAGTTGCTGATGCTTGCAGAGCACCTGTAAGCAGAGTGCCGATAGGAATGGATGTATGTGTCTGACATCAGGCAGCAGCAGCGTAGAATCAAAGACTGCATCCAAGCATCAGCACTTACTCATGAGTCCGAATGAGTAGATGTCTGTAGCCTGTGTCATGCGTCCAGTCAGCAACAACTCAGCGGGCATGTACACGATGGTACCTGTAAGAAGTACACATGGAGGAACCGTCACCCATGACGTGCCTATAAGCATCTACTGCATTGCTGCCTGCCAGACACAGTACATGCTGTTTGCTGCTGTGACATAGGGACACAGGTGTCTGAAACAGCGCATCAGTGCATGGTGACTGTCACCGCAACAGCAATGTGCCACCCACCATATGTTCTTGTGCTGATGTGCGTTGCGTCCATGTCCAGGACCCTACTCAGCCCAAAATCCGATATCTTGCAGGCAAACCCCCTGACATCCCTGGTGCTGCCCTTCAGCAACACGTTTGCTGTCTTCAAATCACCGTGAACAACACCAATGGAGTGAAGGTAGTCCAGACCAGAAGCAGTGTCAAGAAGAGCCTTGTAAATGCCGATCTGCAGGCCAGCATTAGCAGTCTTGCCCTTGCACGCTTTGCAGGACACTGGAGATATGTAGGAAACTTTATTCAATCAGCCAATGCCAGCAGATACAAGTCACTGCATGCACCCTGCAGCACCTCACAGTACACAGCCAGCATGAGAAGAACAAGCTCGCACATCCACCCACCATCTCTGGCTTGCTATTGTCCTTTCGAATGAACCTGCCGCGTCCAATGGCTCGTTCCAGACTGCCTTTCTCACAGAACTCCTGCAGGTCACAGCAACAGATGAGACACTTCGAGTTGCAGGAACACAGTTGTGCAGACCCATTTGCATGAACAGCATCAGTGTGTCAAGCTGCAGAAGAAGGACCCCTACACCCAGAGATTGACTTCTGAGCACAACACACCAAGGGCACTTGCGCAATTCGACTGATGTTACTTCCATGCCCTGCAGCTGTCTGTGCAGCCACTCACCATGAGCATCCATGTCTCGAGTGGGTCCTTCTGTGCATCATCACTACTGCTGTCATGGTCATACTCTTCTGTCTCTCCCACCCCAGCTGCTTTGACACGACGTCTGCGAGGGCTGCCGCTGTCTCCCTCCCCGCGCTCTTCCTCCAGCCAGCTATTGGCCAGAGCATTACGTTGTGACACGGTCATGGTGGAGATGTGATACGTCTGGACCTGTAAGGTGCGTGGAGGTGGGAGTTTGCTCAACAATCAACAGACGAAGTACCTGTACCCTCACTTCATCAGAAGGACATAGTTGCTGTCAGAGGCAGCTGATGTTGTATACAAGCCAACTTGCAGTACTAGGGAGAGCTAGCTGTTGGCTGTGTTCTGTAGGTGTCATCAGGAGCTGCACACTCACCACATTGGGATGTGCCATGCTTGTTGCAAGCATGGTCTCCCTGCCCACATTGATTCTCTTCCCCCCACTGCTTGCAGTGCCCATGGAGCCTTCATGGTGCTCAATGATCTTCACTGCAACAGTCACAGCTTTCCAGCGTCCTGCGAGGTTACAACACAACAGGCATGAACAAAGCTAGCAGCATAGAACACACACCCTGCACTAAGGTACTTGGTCTCTGGTGCTGTTGACCAGCTCTCCAATAGCAGCTGCTGACATGCCCTCCATATTCAAAGATGGCTGAAATCTCACCTTTATACACTCTTCCATAACTTCCTCTTCCCAGCAGTGGTCCAATCTTGAGGTCCCGCAGAACAGCCATGTCTGAACGAGCCTTCAGCAACATGGAAATGTTGTTTGCTCGATCACTAGCTGTCCTGCTCCTGCCACTTGCCATACCACTGGTGTGAGCTGTGCCTGGACTGTTGCTCAGCCCTGCAGCAGGTATACTGGCAGGACCACCACTGTTGCCTCCACTGGCTGTACCTCCACCACTGGGGGCCCCAGCACTTGCCTGATAGCTGCCTGTGTTGTGTCCTCCACTGCTATCTGGCTCAGCCTGCGGGTCCTCACTGCTTCGTGGCCAGGTGGCAATGCTGGAGGCCCCTGCCAAGTCGCTGTTCACCATCTCCAGACTGTTTGCCTGCTGCAGAACAGAAAACTGTCCTGCAGATGGGTTGGTGAGAATGATCTCATTACTGTGCTGACGTGCTGCAGAGTGAGGGTGCAGGGGAGGCTGCTGTACAGCAGCCACAGCAGCTGCTGCCTTGGCTGCTGCATAAGTATTGCTGGTTACAGCCATGCCTGCTGAGCCATGGCCTGATCCACCGCTGCTGGTGATGTTGTTCTGTGATAGTGGCAATCCTGCAGGCGCAGGTGGTGTGGCGCCTCCCACAGCAGGGGTAGCCGGAGCAGCAGATGCTGATGAGGTCGCTGCGCTTGCACTGCTGCCTGGGTAGCTGCCTGTGGTGTAGCTGGCGGTGTGATACTGACCACTGCTGCGCTGGCTGCCCGTGTTGCCACTGCCGGGACCCAGCACTGTGTTTGCAGCCAACACCTGCGCAAGTGCAGGACACACATAGCAACAGCAGTGAGACATGACATGTGCATCACTGAACATGTGCCTATCAACCCACAATGCTGTTGATGCCAGGAAACCAGCACATACTGCCCCACCAGCACCAAACTTATCTCACCTTGCCGCATCCATCGTCAGACAGAGTCTGGTCTCTGGCACCTTTCCTTGCATCACTCCCGAACTCAGCACTGCCGGGGCCCAGTTCCACGTCCTTCACAGCAACCGCTGCATCTGCTGCCTGCTGGCGCCGTCTGCGGCGTCTGTACCACCAACAGCCAGCCAGGCCTAACAGCAACGCTGCAGCTACTGGTGCTGCTATGACAGCTGCCAGGGCCCCAGTGGACAAACCACCTGTGAAGATGACAATCCAGAGCAGCAACGAAGCAATGAATGACAAGCAACTGAGACGATGGGCTATCAATGACCATATCACTGATTGGCACGTTGCCTCAATTCAGTGTTGTTTGAAGCACCAACTGCATTTCTAATTTATGCATGGAGAGAAGGACATGTTGCTGACTGCATATTCTACATCACCTGGAGAGCCTCGAACAGCAGGGGGCAAACAGCTGAACGTTGCGTTCTGAACATATATACGGGCTTTGCCAACTGCAGGGAACATTCAAAAGCAGGGGCAATCAACAGCATGCAGATATTGAGGGTGTTGGATATGGCAAAAACACCCAGCTTACCAGCGTACAAAAACATACAGTGCCAAGCCACGAAAGGTCAACATCAGGCACTGTGACTATCGTTGAATTCTTATCGAGATCACAAACCTTGTGGCTTGAACACAGTATCCTGCAGTCTTACCGGCTGTATTGTCACTACCGTTGAATACATCTACTGGCACCACCACCCCATTAGGAAATCTGGCTGCTGTTTTGTTGACTGCTGTGATGTTCTGTGTTCCATACACCTGCTGTAGTGAATAGATAGCTCTTTGGTTGTACTGCTCACATGTGTCCTCTGGGGAAGGGTTCCTGCAGCGTCAGCAGACAGTGACACACGTTCGCTCTGTGCACACATTTTGTTGCTTGCACCGGCCAGAAACAACTGGAAGCTTGCCAACATGCTGTCAGACTGCACTGGGGATAGCACAAATGTGACCTTGTACAGCAGCTGCCTGAGACATGCGAAGCACACTATCTACCCCGGCGCTGATGGATGGCCACATGGCGGGCTTGTACCACGTAGGTGTGCATCTCAAAGCCCTTCCTGGGGCAGAGTACGTCCCAACCTGTAAGTCATAGTAACGTTGATGAGCACCAGCTGGGAGTCTGGAGCCAGAGCCAGTGTAGGCCATGTGCCGCTCCCCAAGCCCACACTCCTGTATGGCTGCTGAGGACTATACTGATAGCCTTCCACAGCCGCAAGGTCTGAGATCACGAGGTTATCGAGCCTCAGGAAACCACCTTCGCTGATAAGCATGGCATTTGCCATGTTATTAAAGTTGATTTCTGGAGTGACAGCATTGTCTGAGAACTGACTGGAGTCTACTGCAGACTCCCCGCAATCCTGAGACCGACAGAGATCAGACTCTGCAGCACACACAGAAAGCAAACCAGCCGTATGACTCATTCTGCATAGTTGACTGCTGCATGGCTTTGTCATGCCAGTCAACCACATGCATCCAAAGATGCCCTGCTGCAGCACCTGAGGACCTCGGGGACGAAACTTCTCACTAAGCACAGGCACCTCAGCACTCACCCCCAGTGATGGTGAAGTTCTCAAACCCCTGCCCCTGGCTGGGGCCCAGGACAGCAACCCCGCCAGTGCTGGCAAACTGTTCTCGCCAATAGGACTCATCCAGGGATATGCTGCCTGCACACACAGGGACCGTTGAGCCGCAATAGAGCTGAATGATCGTTCTGTACACAGGCAAGCAATACATACTCTGGCGCACATTCAACTGCGCTCCCTAGTGACTGTCAACACTGTGGTGAACACACTTCGCTGTCATAGTTGATCACCTCGCACTACTGCTCTGCGGCCAGTTGGATCCCTCAATGCCTCTACCAGGCCCTGCACGTATCAGATGCACAAGTGCTTTTACAAGACTGCTGATGCTCATGCAAAGTACAAGCCATCGACCAACCAACCTGCATGGATATGGATGTTGTATGAGCACTGCCTGATGCGTTTGCGATAGCAGCAGAGATGATTGATGAACAGAGCCACCGCCAGAACGTACATACAATGCCTTACCTGAGCGCGGAATATGAGTCTTGATGGGATGTTCTTAGACAGCTCGGGTGGTATGAACTGCAAAGCGTAGGTGATTGACCAGCCTCAGCGCATCAGACAGTTTTACTGGCTTGAGCTGGGTTGGCACTGACATTGCAGAGGTCGACAACTGCGATGCTATGCTGACAGTAGAACGCAGACCAAGTACCTGAGCATTTGCCTGACCGACGCCCAGAATGATCAGTGACACGAGTATGGCCTTGGCACATCGCCAGAACTTTGTTGCGAGGATTGTACCAGTCGGCATGCCCACACGCCTGTCTCAAGCGCCAAACGGCATGCTCCAACACACGTCACCATCAATGCATCCCATTCTGCAAGTATGTCGCAGTTGATTGGCTCCGGGTGTCATCATTGAATGCATGCGCGTGAAAGACTCAGCGATCCGTGGGATCACGGCTTCATAGACGTTACCAGGACAGTTCTGATGTTGGCAGCTAGCGCCTTGATCTGGCTGCGTGAACAGCCCCATTCTGCACTCCTCGTCCAAGGGTTCTGGTAGTGGCAGCCGGTGCTGCACCTGGAACTCCGTCAGTTGATATACAGTTGTGACAAAACGTGATACAAGTTTACCTCTAGGCAGAAAACGAACGACAATGAAAAGGGCAATCCTACAACATGCGTCACGGATCCTTTCTCATGTATTGCGGTGTTTATCCTATAGCTTACGATGCAGCATTCAAATGAAACGGGCTGTATCTTTGTATGTAGCTATGTAAAGTGTACTGCCACGGAGCGGATAGTCCGTGCTTCCGCAACGTTTTCGCAACTGTTCGTAGTGCCCGCCAGTACATTGGTACAGCATTCTGGGTCGCACGGTCGCACGGGAGTGTCAGTGGTCTCGACTGCAATCCTGAGAATTCACGCAGTAGACATTGTTTACCGTGTGCTTGCTCTCGTGGGGGGCGACCGGTGCTGCGACGTACTTGTTGACCATGTGTATGCTGTACGCGGCATGACACAAAATTACATTGTACTAGATGATGTTGTTGATGATGATGCCATGCATTTGTACACCAGGCCTGCTGGCCTAAACCCCTTCAATCATGTGGCTTGTGACCTCGCTCCACCAGCTCTAGTCGGATGGTGTCAGTGATTGTCTACATGAATTAGTTTGTTTTTTCGAAACAGTTCTGCGCAAGGCCGCCGATAACATAAAGCGCCTTTCTTTGGTGGCGAAGGAACGTAGACATGGCAGCTTGCATTTTGCGAAGCGGCTTGTATGGTTCTTTTTCATCACGTTCAAGTCTAACGCAACGTGCCAATGCCACCGTTAGCCCAGCTCCACGGGTTCAATCGTTCGCTCCAGTGACACTCCCCTCATGCTCAATTACGGGAGGTGCGTGCTGCCGTTGCCAGACATGTTCATTTCAAAGCCATGGTTGCACGCTGCGGCACTCTAGGGTCATCTGCCGCACACTGCCTTCAACACAGCAACAGCAGTCTTCTGGTGTCTACCAGCACTGTTATCACCCATTGTTCACTGCAGTTGCTGCTCAGCTATGATGGTGCTTGTACAGCCATTGCCTGCTTTGAACCTGGATGCTTCGTCCTTGGTTGAAACTTTAAACGCAAATGCTCTGCAGGGCTGTCATACTGCAGCAGCATGTTGAGGCCAGTGCCCACTAGAAGCAGAGGTGCTCTTGTCGTGGTTGCAAACAACAAGAAGTCGCTGGGCTGCACCAAGCAGGGCACACGACGGTGAGTAGTAGGCACCATGTAGAAAAGCAGCTTTAGGCTCAACAGTCACGAGCACCAGCACTGCCATGTGTAAAGCCAGCAAACCGGTTTCACGGATGATCTGTGTTTGACCATCTCATCGACTAGCCACTCGTGGTTGGTGTTGAAGTGTATCGCCTGTAAGCAGCCAACCAGTGCAGGCAGCTTGTCCGGAGCAGCAAGTATGTCACAGATGTGTGCTTCTAAAATGGGGCGCGGGGCCGATGGCAGTATTGCTATGGCTGATGGGCATCTTTATAAGTATCTCACTGATGACGACTGGCATGAGGCAGATTGTCACATTAAACCTTTGTGAACCTTTGTATGTCAGGGCTCGCCGACGCACATCAGGCTTTCGCACACGCATGGCCAGCCCTACTGGTCGCAAGGTGCTCAAGCTGCGCAGGAAGAAGGGAAGGAAGATGTTGTGCCCAGCTAGCCAGCGCTCATCAGCTGGCAAGAAGCAGTAATCGAACGCTAGCATCGCATGAGGCAGTTTGTTCCCCTAGTGTGCTTGGACTACAGACCCTACAGAGGTCTGTCTTGGTATACTGATGCCATTCTGCAGGAAATGTACATGGCAGCTTATTTATTTGCCCATCATAGCAGGCCTCGCAACGCTGGTGTACCATGGCAGTGTCGCTGCAAACAGCTTGAGTGTTGCCTATGTGGTCAAAAATACATAGTGCAGTGTGCAGCAGAGGTATGTATTGCGGTTGATCTTGCAGCTGGCAGGCTCAGTCTGTTCGGTGGTTTCTGCACAGCTGGTATGTGCTTGGCTCACCAATGGTGCTCAACCACTGCTGCCAGGATCATATGCGGAAACACCAGCTTTATTGCTTTCATCTCAGATGTTTCTTGCTTGCACTGACAAAGCGTGGGAGCCTGCTGGTAGCAGGTGCCATCGTCAGTGACTGTGCAAATGGCTGCAACTTGGTTGTTGCCAACACTGGCAGTGAGTGTCGATGAGCCTGGTCAATGTTACTTCAGACACACGGTCTGGTTCACAGACTACTATACCATTGAAGGTAATACCAGTTTTTTGCTCGTGAATCCGATGTACTATATAGATAGTACCAAGACGTATATCCTCGATGAATGTTCGTGTGTCGACGCTTCGTCTACTGACTACACAAGTCCCATGGAGTGCCGCTATATCGCAAACTGGAGGAGTTGGCTCATCATAGGTCCTTCACTTGTGCCATGTGTAGAAGTCTCGTATCAAGGACATGAGCTAACTCCTTTTGGTATCGTTGTAGGTGGGACAGGCTAGAGGTTAGCTAGAGAACGGGAGTAGATGCACATTATGGACTCGGCAACTACACAGTGGACAAGTAGAGGACCTTGCATACATTCACGTAAGCAGCGTTCTTGTTCCTTTATTGCGTAAATTTGTCTCGTTGCGTACATCTCTGCTTTGAAAGTAACTATATATATAGATTCGACCGACCGCGGGTGAGTATTGCTTGGGCCCATCAGTTGCGAAGGAGTGGGAAAAACCGCATCTTCGGTCGTCCGAGCGCCTTCAGAAGGATGGTGTTCGGAATCGTTCGTCCGGTCCAAACCGTTTGGATCGGATGATATGGGGTAAGCTGGGTATTGTCTTCATTGGGCACGACAGGCCCGAGGCGCCGGAACGAAACACA
>JARWLF010000156.1:0-27206 GCA_029853055.1 Scenedesmus sp. KT-U | reverse complement strand
GCGATGGCGACGCGCTGCTGCTGGCCGCCCGAGAGCTGACCGGGATACTTGTGCGCCTGTTCCGGGATCTTGACCTTTTCGAGGAAGCGCATCGCGGTTTCCTCGGCCTGCTTGCGCGGGATCTTGCGGACCCAGATCGGCGCGAGGGTGCAGTTTTCCAGCACCGTCAGATGCGGGAAGAGGTTGAAGTGCTGGAACACCATGCCGACTTCGGAGCGGACCTTGTCGATGTTCTTGATGTCGCTGGTCAGCGCCACGCCGTCCACGACGATGTCGCCGGCCTGGTGTTCCTCGAGCCGGTTGATGCAGCGGATCAGCGTCGATTTGCCCGAACCCGAGGGACCGGCGATGACGATGCGTTCGCCCCGGTGGACCGTCAGGTTGATGTCGCGCAGGACGTGGAAGCTGCCATACCACTTGTTCATCGCGCGGATGTCGATGGCGACCTCGTCGCTGACCGTCATCTGGCTGCGGTCGATCTGACGTTCGATGGTTTCCATGATCGGTGGTCCTTACCTGTGGTCGCGTTGCAGGCGGCGTTCGAGATACATCGAGTAACGCGACATGCCGAAGCAGATGAGAAAGAAGATGGCGCCGACGAAGATGTAGGGCTCCCAGTAGATGCCCTTCCAGTCGGTGGAGGCGCGCACCGCGTCCGACATCGACTTGAGCGGATCGTAGAGGCCCACGAAGGTCACGAGCGTCGTGTCCTTGAACATGCCGATGAAGGTCGAGACGATCCCCGGGATCGAGATCTTCAGCGCCTGGGGCAGGACGATCAGCCGCTGCGCCTTCCAGTAATCGAGGCCAAGGGCGTCTGCGGCCTCGTATTGACCCTTGGGCAGGGCCGCGAGGCCGCCGCGGATCACCTCGGCCATGTAGGCGGCGGCGAACAGCGTCACCATGATGATGACCCGAAGGATGATGTCGAAGGTCGTGCCCGGCGGCAGGAAGTAGTTCAGGAGCAGCGAGGCCACGAACAGCAGCGTGATCAGCGGGACGCCGCGGATGAATTCGATGAAGACGACCGCGAGCGACTTGATCAGGAACATGTCCGATTGCCGCGCCAGGGCCAGCATGATGCCCAGGGGCAGCGACAGGGCGATGCCCGAGACGCCGATCGTGACCGAGAGCAGGAAGCCCCCGAACCGGTCAGACCGGACCGACTGGATCGACAGCGACAGCAGGTTCTCGGCGTCGCGCGCGGCCTCGCCGGCCAGCGTCAGCCAGAAGAGCAGCGTGACGATGATCGCCACGATGACCGAGGCCGCAGGCAGGATCCGCAACATCACGCGATAGGCCAGCCAGCCGAGGATCGGCCCGACCAGCACGAAGATCGGCCCCCAGAGGCTGCCGCCCCAGAGCAGCCACACCCCCAGCAGCGGGAACACGACCGAGAAGGGCAGAAGCCACAGCACGTTGCGTTCCGAGATCCAGAGCCCGCCGATCAGCACGATCGCCGCAAAGATCAGCCAGCCCGCGGGCGCGGACAGCGCGATCATCGAGACCAGCGTGACGGCGGCGGTGATGACCAGCAGGATGCGGCGGATCCGGCGTTCCGGCGCGAACAGCACCGGGGCCAGCGCGACCATCATCAGGCCCATCGTCATGGTCGGCCGCCAGTAGAGATCCTGCGGGTAGAAGCCGAACACATACTGGTTCCAGCGGTCGCGGATCACCGCCCAGCAGGCCCCGCGCGCGCCCTCGCCCCAGGTGGCGGCGATGATCTGACGGCATTCGTTCAGGCTGCCCGCGTTCCAGACGGAATGGGCGAACCAGTCCCAGAAGGTCACGATCAGGAAATAGACGATGCCGATGCCCAGCAGCGTCAGGATCGTATTGACGGGCCCCGAGAACAGGTTCTCGCGCAGCCACTTGATCGCGCCGGATTGCGCCTCGGGCGCGGGGGCCGCGGGCAGCATCGTGTCGCGGACATAGGCGACGGTTTGTGCGCCGGTTTCGCTCATCTCAGCGCTCCTTCAGCTTGACGCGGGCGTTGAAGATGTTCATCGCGCCGGAAATGATCAGGCTCAGCGCCAGATAGACCAGCATCATCAGCACGATGGCTTCAAGTTCTCGGCCGGTCTGGTTCAGCGTCGTCCCGCCAAGCGTGCCGCGCAGGTCCATGTAGCCGACGGCGATGGCCAGCGAGCTGTTCTTGGTCAGGTTCAGGTATTGCGAGATCAGCGGCGGCACGATCACCCGCAGGGCCTGCGGCAGGATCACCAGGTTCATCGTGCGGTTCGGGCGCAGGCCAAGCGCATAGGCGGCCTCGGTCTGGCCCTTGCTGACGGCCAAGATGCCGGCGCGCACGATCTCGGCGATGAAGGCGGCAGTGTAGAGCGTCAGGGCCAGCCACAGCGCGACCAGCGCGTTCGAGACGTTCAGCCCGCCGGTGAAGTTGAAGCCGGTCAGCTCGGGCGCGACCAGATGCAAGCCGAAATACCAGATCAGAATCAGCGAGGGCACGGTCATGACCGCAAGGCTCATCCACCAGGTCCGGGGCCGGTCGCCCGTGCGGTCCTGCACCGATTGCGCCCAGTTGCGGATCATGCGGCGCACGATCACGCCCAGGATCAGCACGGCCGCGAACGAGATCGTCGCCCAGTTGAAGGTGATGCGCGCGCCCAGATCCAGGCTGCCCGGATCGTTGGTCATCGCCATGGTCGGCAGCGCGGTGTAGCGGTTCGTCAGCGCCACATGGTCGAAGAAGATCATCGACCAGGCCGCGTCCTCGCCCCGATAGGCGGCGGGGGTGGGCAGGATCTCGGTGAAGATCGCGTAGATGATCAGGATCCACAGCAGCAGGGGCATGTTGCGGAAGATCTCGACGAAGACGGTCATCAGGCGGGCGAACAGCCAGTTCTTCGACAGGCGCGCCACGCCGACGATGATGCCGAGGAAGGTCGCCGCGATGCAGCCCAGGACCGACACGATCAGCGTGTTCAGCAGGCCGACTGTCGCGGCCCGGAAATGCGTGTCGTCGGAGGTATAGGGGATGGGCGTCTGCGGGATGTCGTAGCCCGCGCGCTGGAACAGGAAGCCGAAATTGAAGTTCTTGCCCAGCAAGGCAAGGTTCTTGATGGTGTTGTCCACCAGCCACCAGAGACCCGCCATCACGAGTATGAAAACGATCACTTGGAAGGTCAGCGAGCGGTAGCGCCGATCATAGATCAGCATGCTCAGCCGGAACGGCGGGTTGCCCGGCGCCGAGACATCCGTCATCTGAATAAACCCCTGTTGACCCGCGTCTCGGCTTTGCGCCGTATCTGGTGCGGGCGAATTCTTGAAGATCACTGGCCCCGGAGGGGCGTGGGATCAGGGCGGAAGCCCTGATCCCTGTCATGCCGCGATCAGCGGAACGGAGGCGCGTAGAGCAGGCCGCCCTGCGTCCACTGGGCGTTCAGACCGCGCGCCAGACCGATCGGGGTCTGTTCGCCGATATTGGCCGCGAAGATCTCGCCGTAATTGCCGCTGGTCATGATCACGCGGCGGGCCCATTCGGTATCAAGGCCCAGCATCGCGCCCAGATCGTCGCTGGCGCCCAGCAGGCGCTGCACTTCGGGGTTGGTGGACGAACGCACCAGCTCCTCGATGTTGCGCGAGGTGACGCCGTATTCCTCGGCGGCGATCAGCGCGTTCAGCGTCCAGCGGACGATGTCGCCCCAGTTGTTGTCGCCGTGGCGCACGGCCGGCCCAAGCGGTTCCTTCGAGATGATCTCGGGCAGGATCACGTGGTTTTCCGGATCGGCGAAGGCGGCGCGGGTCGCGGCCAGGCCCGACACGTCGGTCGTATAGGCGTCACAGGCGCCGGCCATGTACTGCTGCTCGCCCTCGGCATTGCTGTCGATGTTGACGGGCGTGTAGTTCATGCCGTTGGCGCGGAAATAATCGGCCAGGTTCAGCTCGGTCGTGGTGCCGGTCTGGATGCAGACGGTCGCGCCGTCCAGTTCCTTGGCCGAGGTCACGCCCAGATCCTTGCGGACCATGAAGCCCTGACCGTCGTAGTAGTTGACGCCGACGAAATCCAGCGCGAGGTCGGTATCGCGCGAGAAGGTCCAGGTCGAGTTGCGCGCCAGGACGTCAACCTCGCCCGAGGCGAGGGCGGTGAAACGGGTCTGGCCGGTGGTCGGCACGAAACGGACCTTGTTGCCGTCGCCCAGCACGGCCGCGGCGACAGCGCGGCACAGCGCCACGTCAAAGCCGGTCCAGTTGCCGTTCGCATCCGGCGCGGCAAAGCCGACGAGACCGGTATTCACGCCGCAATTCAGCTCATCACGCTCTTTCACCTGCGCGAGGGTCGAGCCCTCCTGCGCCAGGCTCATGCCGGCGAAAAGGCTTGCTGCGGCCACCGTCCCCAGGAAAACCGTTTTTGTCATATCTACCTCTGTGTTGGAGCGCCTCCGAAGCCTTGGCCGCGAAAGGCGCGAAGCGGGTCGTTGCCGACCCTTCTTGTGCGAAACCGCCCCGGAGGGCGGTCCCATAGGCAGTATTGTGCCGATACAAAGCCAAGCGTCAAGAACCCGCGACGCAATCGCAAAGGCTTTCAACCGACCCGCGAAAGGTGCCAGAGCCGCTCTGCTGAAATCATGGACAGTCGCCGGGCCTCGGCGGCCTCGTCGGCTTCCTCGTCGCGGCCCCATTGCGCGGCCTGGAATTCCTCGTCAATGCGGGAAAAGGCGAAGGATCGCTCGGCGTCCAGACGCCCGCGCACCACGGCCAGCCCCAGGATCAACGACCCCGGAAGCGTGACCAGATCGTGGAGCGCCGTCAGGCCGAACGCGTCGAATTCATCCAGAAGCGCGCGCAGCCGCGCCATGTCGGCAGGATCCTGGGCGACGGGAATCACCCCCTGCGTGACCTTCAGATCGACGCCCAGATCGCTGCGCGCCCAGTCCAGCAGGGGGTCCCACGAATCAGCCTGCATCTCGATCAGCGCGGCCGGCTCGGTTGCCCGATAAGACAGCAGATCGGTGCCGCCATATTCGGCAAGCATGTCCGCCACCCCCTCGAACTGCGTCGAAACCCTTTCAATCGCCGAATTGGCGGCACGGGTCAGCGGCATGGTCTGGGGCTGGATCAGGTCGCCCTGCGCCTGCCATTCCTCGGCCAGCGCCTCGGCCAGCGCGGCCGTGGGCAGGATCAGCGGCAGCTTGCCCGGCGTGCTGAGCGCACGATCGTCCAGAAAGACCTGGTGGCCGCCCTCGGCCTCGCGTGTCGAAACCGCTTTCCAGAACCGCCGCGCCTTCCATTCGCTCATGAAGCCCAATCCTCGATTGCCCGTGTCAGATGTCCGAAATCCTCGGCGATCAGCGCCGCCCCGGCCGCATCCAGCGCCTGTGCGGGATGATAGCCCCAGGTCACGCCCCAGCCGGGCATTCCGGCGGCCTGCGCCATCTGGATGTCGAAACTGGTATCGCCGACCATCAGCGCCGCGCGGGCCTCGCATCCCGCCTCGGCCAGCGCCTGGATCAGCATCGAGGGATGAGGCTTCGACGGATGCCCGTCCGCCGTCTGCAGGCTGACGAAGCGGCCCTGCAGACCATGCGCGGCGATCACCGCATCCAGCCCCCGCCGCGACTTGCCCGTGGCCACGGCCAGCAGCAGATCAGCGCGGCCCGCCAGACGGTCCAGACAATCCAGCGCGCCGGGATAAAGCGGCGCCGCGCGTTCGCTGCGCGCCTGCATGTAAGAGGCACGGTAGGCCTCGACCACCTGAGCCTGCGTCGCCAGATCGGCCAGCGGCAGAAGCTGCGCCACCGCGACCGGCAGCGACAGGCCGACGATGCCCAGAACCTCGGCCCGGGGCGGAGGCTCCAGCCCGGCGGCGGCGAAGCCGTCCGTCATCGCGCGGATGATGTGATGCTGGCTGTCCACCAGCGTGCCGTCCACGTCGAAGACGACGAGCCTCATTCGACCTCCGCAAAGGGATCGTCGGGCACGTCGTTCTCATGCCAGCCAAGCGTCTTCCAGGTGCGTTGCATATGCTCGGGCAAGGGCGCGGTCAGGGTGATGCGCTTCTTCGTGATCGGGTGGTCGAAGCTGATCGAGCGCGCGTGCAGATGCAGCTTGCGGCTGATCTCGCCGCCCAGCTGCGCGCCCCAGCCATCGCCAAGGTTTTCCTGCCCCGATCCGCCATATTTGCCGTCGCCCACGATCGGGTGGCCTAGTTCGGCCATATGCGCGCGCAGCTGATGGGTGCGGCCGGTGATCGGCACCAGCGCGCACCAGCTGGCCCGCGAGCCAAGCGCGTCCAGAACCGCGTAATCGGTGGTGGCGCGCTTGGCGCCCTCGGTCGTGTCGATGTCGCGGGGATGGACGGCGATCATCTTCTCGCCCTCGCCGCCGCGTCCGTGGCCCGGCGCCTTGACCAAGCCGTAGCGCACCGTCCCCATCCGCGGATGCGGCACGCCGGCCACCACGGCCCAGTAGATCTTGCGCGTGGTCTTGGCGCGGAACGCCTCGGACAGGGCGCGGGCGACGCGGTCGGTGCGCGCCAGCAGCAGCACGCCCGACGTGTCCTTGTCCAGCCGGTGGACCAGCTTGGGCCTGTCCTTGAAGCCGAACATCAGCGCCGGGGTCAGCCCGTCCACATGGCGGCTGCCCTGCCCGCTGCCGCCCTGGCTTGGCAGGCCCGGAGGCTTGTTCAGCGCGATCACATGCTCGTCCTTCCACAGGACGGCCGCCTGGATCATGGCCTCATCGCTTTCGGGAATCCGCGGACCCCGGCTGATCCGGGGCGCGGCGGGCGCGGCATCGGGCAAGGGGGGCACGCGCACCTCCTGGCCCGCCTCGAGGCGCGTCGCGGCCTTGACCCGGCCTCCGTCCACGCGCAGCTGCCCGGTGCGGCACATCTTTTCGACGGCCCCCTGCGACAGATGCGGAAACCGCTTCTTCAACCAACGGTCGAGGCGCTGTTCGCCCTCGTCCAGACCCACGCGGATCATCTGCACGCCGCTCATGCCAGCACGCTCCTTGCGACAGCCAGACCGGCGATCAGCGCAAGGATGGACAGGATGACCGAGGCAGCGACATAGAATATCGCCGCGACGGCCTCGCCCCGCTCCCATAGCGCGACCACATCCAGCGAGAATGAGGAAAAGGTCGTGAACCCGCCCAGCACCCCGGCCAGCAGGAAGGGCGCGAAATCCTGCCCCAACCGTTGCACGACCAGCGCGAAGCCAAGCCCCATCACGAAGCTGCCGATCACGTTCACGGCCAGCGTCGCGCCACCCATCGCAACCCATTGCGCAGGCAGCGATCGATAGAACGCAAGGCGGCACATGCCGCCGATTGCCGCGCCGATGGCGACCTGAAGATACGGGTTCATCATCGTTCGGGTTTGTGGCGCGGCGGGGCCAAAGTCAACCGCCCCGCTTGAGCCGCTGGCTGACAAACCAGTCCAGCCTTCGCTTCAGCTCGCGCTCGAACCCGCGCTCGACCGGCAGATACAGGACCGGGCGCTTCATGCCGTCGGGGAAATAGTTCTGGCCGCTGAAGCCGTCCTCGGCATCATGGTCATAGGCGTAGCCCGCCCCGTAGCCCTGATCCTTCATCAGCTTGGTCGGCGCGTTCAGGATATGGGCGGGCGGCATCAGGCTGCCGGTGCGCCGCGCCTCGGCCCGCGCGCCCTTGTAGGCGGCGTAGCCCGCATTCGATTTCGGCGCCAGCGCCAGATAGATCACCGCCTGCGCCAGCGCCAGCTCGCCCTCGGGGCTGCCCAGACGCTCATAGATCGCCCACGCGTCCAGACAATGCCGGGCGGCGGCGGGATCGGCCAGACCGATATCCTCGACCGCCATGCGCGTGATGCGGCGGGCCAGATAGCGCGGGTCCTCGCCCCCCTCCAGCATCCGGGCAAACCAGTAGAGCGCGGCATCCGGGTCGCTGCCCCGCACGGATTTGTGCAGCGCCGAGATCAGGTTGTAATGCTCGTCCCCGGACTTGTCGTATTTCGCCGCCCGCCGCATCAGGCGCTGCGCCATCGCGTCGGTGTCCAGCGGCGCGGTGGTCGTCCAGGCGGCGACCTGTTCGATCAGGTTCAGGCAGGCGCGGCCGTCGCCATCCGCCATGCCCAGCAGCGCATCGCGCGCCTCGGGCGTCAGGGGCAGCTTGCGGCCCAGTTCACGCTCGGCCCGCTGCGCCAGCAGCTCCAGCTCGGCCAGAGACAGGCGTTCCAGCACGATGACTTGGGCGCGCGACAGAAGCGCGGCGTTCAGTTCAAAGGACGGGTTCTCGGTCGTGGCGCCGACAAGAAGGATCGTGCCGTCCTCCATATGCGGCAGGAAGCCGTCCTGCTGCGCCTTGTTGAAGCGGTGGATCTCGTCCACGAAAAGCAGCGTGCCCTTGCCCTGCTGGCGGCGCAGGCGGGCGGCCTCGAAGACCTTGCGCAGTTCGGGCACGCCGGTGAAGATCGCGCTGATCTGGACAAAGGCCAGATCGGTCTCGTCCGCCAGAAGCCGCGCGATGGTGGTCTTGCCCACGCCCGGCGGCCCCCAGAGGATCAGCGAAGACAGGCTGCCCGCCGCCAGCATCGAGCCAAGCGGCCCGTCATCCCCCAGAATGCGCGTCTGGCCGATCACCTCGGACAGCCGCGCAGGGCGGATACGGTCGGCCAGCGGGCGCGGCGCTTCGGGCGGGGTGGCAGAGGGCGAGTCGAACAGATCGGGCATGGTGACGGCAGTCTAGGCCCGCCCTGCCCCGCCGAACACCCCCCGCGAGACGACTGCGATCAATGCATCTTGTCGGTCAGGTCGATCGAGACGCACTGGAATTCGCCATCGTCGATCCAAAGGATCGGGCCAAGCGCCTCGGCGGTCAGCCCACAGCGGCCATACCAGCGCGGCCAGTTCGCACCGGTCAGCGCGATCAGGCGCGTCGCGCCCTGTTCGCGGGCCGACGAGGTCATCGCCTCGACCATCTTGAAATGCACCTTGCGCCGATAGATCTGCGGGATGGCGTGGCTGACGAAGACGCGCGAGCATTCCCAGATCTGCGGATCGACCGGCGCGGGCGCGTCAAGCAGGTCCTGCGGGATCGAACCGCCCAGGATCCCCTCCTGCGCGTCGCGGATCATGTAGCTGTAGATGCCGCAGCGGGCGGTGGTGGGGGTCAGGCGGATACCGGCCAGAACCGTGCCCATGTCGTGAATGGCGATCCAGCGACTTTGCGGCGTGTCATACTGGTCGAATTCCATGTCATCGACCTCGGGCAGGTCCCAGTTCTTCTGGACGATGAAACTTTGTTTTCTTGCGCGAAAAAGGTTTGCGAACAACTCGCCATGGTTGTGCAAATTGGCAAAAGAGAGGGTGGTCATCTGCATCGAGGCTTCTCCTGGAGTGAGAGGGGACCTTCACGCGTCGCGGAACGACCGGGCGAGTGTTCTACAACAAGCGGTATTCCTTGGCCCTTTGCAGCGCCTCGGCGGTGGTGCGCGCGTTCAAACGCTCGCGCACGGAAATCAGTCTTGCCTTGAATGCGCTTTCCGTAATTCCAAGCTTGGCCGCCGCTGCTGCGTGCCGGTCGCCCTGCGCGATGCAGCGAAGGGCTTCTTTCTGAGCCTTGGTCAGGCTCTCGGGCGGCTCGGTAATATCGTGGAGCTGCCTGACTGTGGCCTCGATCTCGGCGATCTCGGCATCGGTGAACTCGCGGTCAGCGCGCGCAAAGCTGGCAATGGTGCGCGACGAGATCGGCCCGTGCGAGACCGTCACGCCATAGGTCAGGCCATGATTCGCGGCATCGGCGAGGATATTGAACGGATCGGGAATCGGCAGCGCCGACCAGCGGCAGGAGCCGACCGTGGAAAAGCCCCATGCAATGGTGGGATCGCGCAGCGCGTAACCGTTCTGGGAATAGAAATCCGACCATTCCTGCGCATAGGTCTGAAACTGCATCAGAGGCGCGGCGAAACGGATATGAAGACCGACAAAATAACCGGACCGGGCGATCTTGCCCAGTTTCGTCAGCCCGGCATTGATATCGGCGCGTGGGGACATGGCTTTTTAGACAAATTGATCTGGAATGCGTCAACCTGGAAAATAGCATGGCTGAATTATGTTTCCAGCGAGTTAACAGCAAAGCTGTTCCGCGCGAAAACAATTCTTTCATGACGTAACGTCAAGGTCCCGCGGGATCAGGGCGCGCTTCAAGAACCTATCGGGATCACCCAGACAAGAAAGAACCCCGCCAGCGCGCTGACGGGGGTCCCGGAATGCCTTTCGGGCAGGCCAATTATTCGTCGTCGGCCGCCAGCTCTGCGTCCAGACGGGCGCGGTCGGCGGCGCCCTTGGCCTCGGGATCGCGGTCGACCAGCTCGATGATCGCCATCGGTGCCATGTCGCCGTAACGGAAGCCGGCTTTCAGGATGCGGACATAGCCGCCCTGACGGTCCTTGTAACGCTCGCCCAGGACTTCAAACAGCTTGGCGACGTGGATGTCCTGCTTCAGCTGCGCGTCGGCCTGACGGCGGGCATGCAGATCGCCGCGCTTGGCCAGCGTGATCAGCTTCTCGACGATCGGACGCAATTCCTTGGCCTTGGGCAGGGTCGTCTTGATCTGCTCGTGCTCGATCAGCGAGCCGGCCATGTTGGCGAACAGCGCCTTGCGGTGTTCGTGGGTGCGGTTGAGGCGGCGGTAGCCACGGGCGTGACGCATGATTCTCTCCTATGACGTCTTTTGCTTTGTCCGGCAGCCCATGCGTGCGGGCCGCTCTCCTTGGGGCGGAATGCCCGGTCGTTTCGGGGGCGTGCGGACGGTGCACAGAACGTGCACCGCTTGTACACAGGGCGTCCTTGGCCCCCGATCACTCTCAGAACTGGTCGTCGAAACGCTTGGCCAGATCCTCGATGTTCTCCGGCGGCCAGTCGACCACGTCCATCCCGAGATGCAGGCCCATGCCCGAAAGCACTTCCTTGATCTCGTTCAGCGACTTGCGGCCGAAGTTCGGGGTCCGCAGCATCTCGGCCTCGGTCTTCTGGATCAGGTCGCCGATATAGACGATGTTGTCGTTCTTGAGGCAATTGGCCGAACGGACCGACAGTTCCAGCTCGTCGACCTTCTTCAGCAGACGCGGGTCGAATTCCAGCCCGTCGTCGCTGTCCTGACGCGTCGCCGATTCCGGCTCGTCGAAGTTGACGAAGACCGACAGCTGGTCCTGAACGATGCGGGCGGCATAGGCCACGGCATCCTCGGGGGTCAGCGAGCCGTCCGTCTCGATCTTCATGGTCAGCTTGTCGTAATCCAGAACCTGGCCCTCGCGGGTGGGCTGGACCTCGTAGCTGACGCGCTTGACCGGCGAGAAGATCGCGTCGATCGGGATCAGGCCGATGGGCGCATCCTCGGGGCGGTTCTTGTCGGCGGCGACATAGCCCTTGCCCGTCGCGACGGTCAGTTCCATGTTCAGCTCGGCGCCGTCATCCAGATGGCAGATGACGTGCTCGCGGTTCAGGATCGTGATGCCGGCGGTCTCCTGGATGTCGCCAGCCTTGACCTCGCCCGGGCCCTTGGCCGAGAGCGTCAGGCGCTTGGGGCCTTCGACATCCATCTTCAGCGTCACGCCCTTGAGGTTCAGCACAATGTCGGTCACGTCCTCACGGACGCCGGCGACGCTGCTGAACTCGTGCAGGACGTTGTCGATCTGGACCGAGGTGATGGCGGCGCCTTGCAGCGACGACAGCAGCACACGGCGCAGCGCATTCCCGAGCGTCAGGCCGAAACCCCGCTCGAGCGGTTCGGCGACCAGCGTCGCGGTCCGGGTCGCGTCGGCGCCCGGCTTGACGACCAGCTGGGTCGGCTTGATCAGTTCGGCCCAATTCTTGTGGATCATGGGTTTGCCTCCATACCTGTTCCCGACCCATGACCGTGGCCGGAAACGCCCGAGGTTAAATGCGAAAATCCGGCCCGCGCGAAAAGACGCGCGAACCGGTCAGGGATGATCCGAAATCAGACGCGCCGACGCTTGGGCGGGCGGCAGCCGTTATGGGCGATCGGCGTCACGTCACGGATGGCCGTGATGTTGAAGCCGACGGCGGCCAGAGCGCGCAGAGCCGATTCACGGCCCGAACCGGGGCCCTGAACTTCGACTTCCAGCGTGCGGACGCCGTGTTCCTGAGCCTTGCGGCCCGCGTCCTCGGCAGCCATCTGCGCGGCATAGGGGGTCGATTTGCGCGAGCCCTTGAAGCCCATCGTCCCGGCCGAGGACCACGCAATCGCGTTGCCCTGGACGTCCGAGATCAGGATCTTGGTGTTGTTGAAGCTCGAATTCACATGAGCAACGCCGGCGGCGATGTTCTTGCGTTCCTTGCGCTTCATGCGGGTCTTGTCACGTGCCATGTCGCTGCCCCCTTACTTCTTCTTGCCGGCGATCGGCTTGGCCGGGCCCTTGCGGGTGCGGGCATTGGTGTGGGTGCGCTGGCCGCGGACCGGAAGGCCGCGACGGTGACGCAGACCGCGATACGAACCCAGATCCATCATGCGCTTGATGTTCATCTGGACTTCGCGGCGCAGGTCGCCTTCGACGGTCAGGTTGGCGTCGATATATTCGCGGATCGACAGGATCTCGGCATCCGACAGATCGTTCACGCGGCGCGTGCGGTCGATGCCGGTCGCTTCGCAGATCTGTTCGGCGAACATGTCACCGATGCCGTGGATGTAGGTCAGGGCGATGGGGACGCGTTTCCCCGTCGGAATGTTGACGCCAGCAATACGTGCCACGCGTTATCCTTTTCAGTTGCGGTTCCGTAACGCCGGAACCTTTTTTCACAACGCAAGGCCCGAAAGCCTAGCCTTCGGGCCAATCGATGGGCCACTCGCGTGATGCGGGTGATTCTCTTGCGAGATGCCGACCGTTAATGTCCGGCAGGCCGAACGTCAACCCTGCGCGTCAGCTTTGACCGTCGAGAACGGCCGAGATCTGCGCGGCGACCTGGTCCATCGCGGCCATCCCGTCCACCGACCGCAGATCACCCTTGGCGTAGTAATAGCCGATCAGCGGCGCGGTCTTCTTGTAATATTCGCGCAGGCGGTCCGAAAAGACCTCGGGCGTGTCATCGCGGCGCACGGGCTCTCCGGCGGCGGCCGATTCCTCGGCGCGCTTGACGATGCGGCCGACCAGAACCTCGTCATCGACCCGCAGTTCGATCACGGCGTCCAGGTTGGTGCCCGTCTCGGCCAGCAGGGCGCCAAGCGCGTCGGCCTGGGCCAGGGTGCGGGGGAAGCCGTCGAAGATGAAGCCCTTGCCGCCCTTTTCGAGCTGCTCGCGAATCAGGCCGATGACGATCTCGTCGGTGACAAGCTCGCCCCGGTCCATGACCTCGGCCACCCGCTTGCCCATCTCGGTCCCCGAGGAACGGGCGGCGCGCAGCATGTCGCCGGTGGAGAGCTGGACGAGGCCCCGCTCGTCCACAAGGCGCTTGGCCTGCGTGCCCTTCCCCGCGCCCGGAGGCCCGAGAAGAATGATGTTGATCGTCATGGCTGTCCCCCTCAGCTGCCCGTTTTCGGGCTGATCTGGCGTTTTCCGCTCAGCGGCGCGACGGTGCGCGCCGCGGCTTGGCGGTTCCCGGCTTACGTTTACCACGCAGCTGGGATTTCTCAATCAGACCCTCGTATTGGTGGGCCAGAAGATGGCTTTGGACCTGGTTGATCGTGTCCATCGTGACCGAGACCACGATCAGCACCGACGTGCCCCCCAGATAGACGGGGATCGAGAACTGGTCGCGCAGCACCTCGGGCAGAAGACAGACCGCCGCCAGATAGGCCGAGCCGATCACGAGGATGCGGTTGACGACGTAATCCAGGTAATCCTGCGTCCGCTTGCCCGGCCGGATGCCGGGGATGAACCCGCCCTGGTTCTTGAGGTTCTCGGCCACGTCATCGGTCTTGAACGACACGTTCTGCGTATAGAAATACGTGAAGAAGATGATCATCGCCGCGAAGAACAGCAGGTAAAGCGGCTGGCCGGGTCCGAAATAGGCCAGGATCAGCGACATGACCGGCCCCGTCTCGTTGCCCGAGAAGGTCGAGATCGTGATCGGCAGCAGCAGAAGCGAGCTGGCGAAGATCGCCGGGATCACGCCCGCCGGGTTCACCTTGACCGGCAGGTGGCTGGTCTGGCCGTCATAGACCTTCATGCCGACCTGACGCCGGGGATACTGGATGCGGATCTTGCGAAGCGCGCGCTCCATGAACACCACGAAGGCGATGATGCCGATCAGGCCGAAGATCACGAACAGGATCACCGGGGTCGAGATGACGCCCGTGCGGCCCTGCTGGAAGAAGGTCGCCAGCGCGGCCGGGATCTCGGCCAGGATGCCGACGAAGATGATCAGCGAGATGCCGTTGCCGACGCCGCGGGCGGTGATCTGCTCGCCCAGCCACATCAGGAACATCGTGCCGCCGACCAGCGTGATCACGACCGAGGCCTGGAAGAACAGGCCCGGATCATGCGCCAGACCGCCCGCCTCGAGGCTGCGCGCCAGCCCGTAGGCCTGGAACAGCGCCAGCAGCACGGTGCCGTAGCGGGTATATTGGTTGATCTTCTTGCGGCCCTGCTCGCCCTCTTTCTTGAGCTGTTCCAGCGAGGGAACCATCGAGGTCAGCAGCTGCACGATGATCGAGGCCGAGATGTAGGGCATGATGCCCAGGGCGAAGACGCCCATCCGGCCAAGCGCGCCGCCGGTGAACATGGACAGCATGCCGCCGATGCCGGTCTGGGCCTGCTCCATGAAGGTCCGCAGCGCGGCCCCGTCGATGCCGGGAACCGGGATGTAGGTCCCGACCCGATACATGATCAGAAGCCCGATCGTGAACCAGATCCGCTGGCGAAGTTCCGTGGCCCTGCCAAGCTGACCCCAGGAGAGGTTCGCGGCCATCTGTTCTGCGGCTGACGCCATATGAAGTCCGTCCCGTGTCATGACAGCGCCGCCGACCCATTTCCGGGGACCGGCGGCGCCAGAAAACCTGAATGCTATCTATGGGGCAGTCGCGCCCCGTTCAACAGCTTATTCGGCCGCCGCTGCTTCGGCAGGCAGTTGCACCTTGCCGCCCAGCTTCTCGACCGCTTCGACGGCGGCTTTCGACGCGCCGGTGACGGTGATGGTCAGACCGGCCTTCAGCTCGCCCTTGGCCAGCAGACGGATGCCGTCCAGCTTGCGGCGCACCAGGCCCGAGGCGACCAGCGCGTCTTCGGTCAGTTCGGCCGAGGCGTCGATCTTGCCCGCGTCGATGAAGCCCTGGATCTGGCCCAGATTGATCACCGCGAAGCTCTTCGCGTTCGGCTTGTTGAAGCCGCGCTTGGGCAGGCGGCGATAGAGCGGCATCTGGCCGCCCTCGTAGCCGTTCAGCGCGACGCCCGAACGCGATTTCTGGCCCTTGATACCACGGCCGGCGGTCTTGCCCTTGCCCGAGCCGGGACCACGCGCGACGCGCTTCTTCTTGCGATTCGCGCCTTCGTTGTCGCGGATTTCATGCAGTTTCATATCGCTTCTCCTATGCCGGACACGCCCCCGAAGCGAACAGGGCGGACGCGGCTTCTCTTGCTTGTTCTTGCACGCCCCTTGGCGCACCGGCCGCCTATACCCAAGTCGCGCCCGCCTTTCAAGCCGGGACCCGACCAACGCACACCGAGTTGTGTCTTGAGCCGCCCGCCGCTGCCGGTAAGTCAGAGGCTCAGATTGCCCAAGGGGTTCACCATGCGCCTTACCCTTCTGTCCGCCGCCCTGACGCTTGCCGCGCTAGGCGCGACCTCGGCCTCGGCCGAGCCGACGCTCTGCACCGCACGGATCAACGACCGCGACACCGTGCTGGGCTACGACACGGCCGAGCCGGGCCTGTCGCGCAATTTCAGCCGGCGCGAGCGGCTGGCCACGCGTTGGGGCGCGCATGACTGCCCCAGCTATGTCGTGATGCGCGCATTGACGCCGGAATTGTCGGATGACCAGCGCCGCCCCTTCTGCCTGCGCTTCGACGAGGCCACGAATTCCGTGATGGGCTACGATCTGGGCGAACGCGACGCCTGGGGCCGCTGCGAGGCGCGCACGGCCTCGCTGTGCGAACGGGTGAACCACACGCGGTCGGTCGCGGGGTCGCTGACATCGGCGGCGGGGCGCGGCGCGATGGCGGGGCTGGAGGCGCTGCCCGACGGGTCGGGCGCGGTGATCCTCAGCGGCAGCGGCAATGCGGTGTCCAGCGCGCTGACCTCGCTTGGCGGGGCAGCGGCGACGGCGGCGGGCAGCCCGGCGCTTGTGGCGGGCGCCGCGATCAGCCTGGTGGCGGTCGGCGGCGCGGTCTATGCCTGCCGCGACCGTGACTGAAGTCCGGCCCCACCCCGACCCCTGAAACGAAAAGCGCCCCGCATCGCTGCGGGGCGTTTTCAGATCAGGCCCGAAGGATCAGGCCTTTTCCTCGATGATCGTCACCAGATGCGGGATCTTGGCGACCATGCCGCGGATCGAAGGCGTGTCCTCGAGCTCGCGGGTGCGGTTCATCTTGTTCAGGCCCAGACCTTTCAGCGTCTCGCGCTGGATGGCCGGGCGGCGGATCGGGCTGCCGATCTGCTTGACGACGATGGTTGCCATGCGCCTGTCTCCTTACGCTTCGACGGCTTCTTGAGCCGGCTTGTTGTCCTGCGGCAGGATGTCGGCCACCTTCTTGCCGCGGCGCGCCGCGACCGAACGGGGGCTCGATTCCTTCTTCAGGCCATCCAGCGTCGCACGGATCATGTTGTAGGGGTTCTGCGAACCCTGCGACTTGGCGACGACGTCCTGGACGCCCAGCATCTCGAAGACGGCGCGCATCGGGCCGCCCGCGATGATCCCGGTGCCCGGAACGGCGGTGCGCATGATCACCTTGCCCGCGCCGTGGCGGCCTTCGATGTCATGGTGCAGCGTACGGCCGTCGCGCAGCGGAACGCGGATCATGTTGCGCTTGGCCTGCTCGGTCGCCTTGCGGATGGCTTCCGGCACTTCCTTGGCCTTGCCCTTGCCGAAGCCGACGCGGCCGCGCTGGTCGCCCACGACGACCAGAGCCGCAAAGCCGAAGCGCTTGCCACCCTTGACCGTTTTCGACACGCGGTTGATCGCGACAAGGCGATCGGCGAATTCCGGGGTTTCCTCGCGCTCGTCGCGGCGGCCCCGGCGGTTGTCACGTTCTGCCATAAGGCATTCCTTCATATGGTGGCGCGCCCAAGGGACGGCCGTTGCATCCGATCCTGGTGGAGGCCCGAAAAGGGCCATCCCCGGATCATCGGGGCGGCGCCCGAAGACGCCGCCCGCAAGATCAGAACTTCAGGCCACCTTCACGGGCGGCGTCGGCCAGAGCCTTCACCTTGCCGTGGAAGATGAAGCCGCCGCGGTCGAACACGACTTCCTCGACGCCGGCCGCTTTCGCACGCTCGGCGATGGTTGCGCCGATCTTGGCGGCAGCCTCGACGTTGTTCTTGCCGACCAGGCCGAAATCCTTCTCGAGCGTGCTGGCCGAGGCCAGGGTCACGCCGTTCAGATCGTCGATGATCTGAACCGAGATGTTCTTCGACGAACGATGAACCGACAGCCGGGGACGGCCATTCGACATCGCCTTCAGCTTGTTCCGCACGCGCAGGCGGCGCTTCTGGAACAGCTCTTGCTTTTTCAGTGCCATTTCTCGCGCCCCTTACTTCTTCTTGCCTTCCTTGCGGAAGACATACTCGCCCTTGTAGCGGATGCCCTTGCCCTTGTAGGGCTCGGGGCGGCGCCACTCGCGGATGTTCGCGGCAACCTGGCCAACAAGCTGCTGGTCGATGCCTTCCACAACGATTTCGGTCTGCTTCGGAGCCGTGATCGTCACGCCCTCAGGCACTTCGAAGTTCACGTCATGCGAATAGCCCAGAGCCAGCTTCAGGACATTGCCCTGCATGTTGGCACGGTAGCCGACGCCCTGGATTTCCAGCTCTTTCTTGAACCCGGTGGACACGCCCACGGTCAGGTTCTCGATCATCGAGCGGGTCATGCCCCATTGCTGGCGCGCACGCTTCGACGTGCCGCGCGGCTTCACCGCGACGGCGCCGTCTTCCAGCACCAGGTCCACATCGTCGGTCGCCGTGAAGCTGCGGGTGCCTTTCGGCCCCTTCACTTCGATGGTCTGACCCTTGATCTCGGCCGTCACGCCCTTGGGCAGTTCGACCGGCTTCTTACCAATCCGAGACATTCCGCCCTCCTTAGAACACGGTGCAGAGGACTTCGCCGCCGACATTGGCGTTGCGAGCCGCTGCATCCGACATGACGCCCTTGGGGGTCGAGACGATGGAGACGCCCAGACCCTGACGGACCTGCGGGATTTCCTTGGCACCGGCGTAAACGCGGCGGCCAGGCTTCGAGACACGCGACAGCTCGCGGATGACCGGAGCGCCGTCGTGGTATTTCAGACCGATTTCCAGCTCTTTGTGGCCTTCGTCGGTCGTAACTTCTTCATAGCCGCGGATGTAGCCTTCGCTTTTCAGCACATCCAGAACCCAGGCGCGCAGCTTGCTGGCCGGGGTGCGGACGGTCGATTTGCCGCGCATCTGAGCGTTGCGGATGCGGGTCAGCATATCGCCGAGAGGATCGTTCATCATGCCTTGTGCCCCCTTACCAGCTGGACTTGACCAGGCCGGGGATCTGACCTTGCGAGCCGAGCTCGCGCAGCATGATCCGCGACAGTTTCAGTTTGCGGTAATACGCGTGCGGACGACCGGTCAGTTGGCACCGGTTGTGCAGACGTGTCGCCGACGAGTTGCGCGGCAGTTCGGCCAGCTTCAGCGAGGCCTTGAACCGCTCTTCCATCGGACGGGACTGGTCGTTGATGACCTCTTTCAGCGAAGCGCGCTTCGCCGCGTACTTCTGGACCAGACGCTCGCGCTTCTTCTCGCGCTCGACCATCGATTTCTTTGCCATATCTTCTTTCCCTCCGCGATCAGGCGCTGAACGGCATGTTGAAATGCTTCAACAGCGCTTTCGCTTCCGCGTCGGTCTTCGCGGTGGTGCAGATGATGATGTCCATCCCCAGAACTTCGTCGACCTTGTCGAAGTTGATTTCCGGGAACACGATGTGCTCCTTCAGGCCCATCGCGTAGTTGCCGCGACCGTCGAACGAGGTCGCCTTCACGCCGCGGAAGTCGCGGACGCGCGGCAGCGCGATGTTGATCAGGCGGTCCAGGAACTCGTACATGCGGTCGCCGCGCAGCGTGACCTTGCAGCCAAGCGGCATCTCCTCACGGACGCGGAAGCCGGCGATCGACTTCTTGGCGTGGGTGATGACGGCTTTCTGACCGGCGATCTGGGACAGTTCCTCGGCGGCCTGCTTGACCTTCTTGGTGTCCTTGACCGCCTCGCCGACGCCCATGTTCAGGACGATCTTGTCCAGACGCGGGATCTGCATGTCGTTCTTGTAGCCGAACTCTTCCTTGAGCGCGGCGCGGATCGTGTCGCGGAACTGCTGGCGCAGACGCGGGGTGTATTTGGTGGCGTCCAGCATCAGATCACGTCTCCCGTGGTCTTGGCGAAGCGGACTTTCTTGCCGTCTTCCTCGCGGAAGCCGACGCGCGTCGCTTTGCCGTTCTTGTCCATCAGCGCGAGGTTAGACAGGTCGATCGGCATTGCCTTCGGCAGGCGGCCGCCCTGGCTGGTCTGCGACTGGCGCTGGTGACGGATGGCGATGTTGATGCCGTCCACGACGGCCTTGTTCTCTTTCGGGAACACGGCCGTGATCTCACCCTGCTTGCCCTTGTCCTTGCCGGCCAGCACGACGACCTTGTCGCCCTTTTTCAGCTTGGCAGCCATTACAGCACCTCCGGAGCAAGCGAGATGATCTTCATGAAGTTCTTCGCACGCAGCTCGCGCACGACCGGCCCGAAGATACGGGTGCCGACCGGCTCGCCCTGGTTGTTCAGGATGACGGCGGCGTTGCGGTCGAAGCGGATCGAGGTGCCGTCTTCACGGGTGACCTCTTTCGCGGTGCGGACGACGACGGCCTTGCGGACGTCACCTTTCTTGACCCGGCCCCGCGGGATGGCTTCCTTGACGGACACGACAATGATGTCGCCCACCGACGCATAGCGACGGTGCGAACCACCCAGGACCTTGATGCACTGAACCCGGCGAGCGCCGGAGTTGTCAGCAACATCCAGATTGGTCTGCATCTGGATCATTTGGTTTCTCCCGACCTTTGGGGACCGCCATTCGCGGCCCCAGGGTTTCGATCATTTCTGATCTGTGATGATGGACTTACGCGGTAGCCGCTTCGTCCGTCAGGACAGTCCAGCGTTTCGTCTTCGAGATCGGCGCGCATTCGATGATGCGAACGGTGTCACCGACCTTGAACTGGTTCTGCGCGTCATGCGCGCGGTATTTCTTGGACGAACGAACCGTCTTTTGCAGCAGCGGGTGCTTGAAGCGGCGCTCGACCAGGACGGTCACGGTCTGCTCGTTCTTGTCCGAGACGACACGGCCTTGCAGGATACGTTTGGGCATGGACCGGGCCTCCTCAGTTCGACGCCGCGGCTTCGGCCGCTTTCTGGTTCAGGATCGTCTTGACGCGAGCCACGTCGCGACGGACGGCGCGCATGCGCGCGGTGTTCTCGAGCTGGCCGGTGGCCTGCTGGAAGCGCAGGTTGAAGGCTTCCTTCTTCAGCGCAACCAGCTGGTCCTTCAGCTGGTCGGGCGTCTTCGTGCTCAGTTCCTTGGCGTCCATGACGCGTCTTCCTTTCAACATCACCGGAGAGCCCCTGCTTCACAGGGCCACCCTGATTCCGGTGGAGTTTCGTGATGAAGGCCTGCCCATACAGGCGACAGGCCGCTTTGGCAACCCCTTTCGGGACCACCCCTGCAATGCGGAACCCCGCCGGTTTCCCGGCGGGGTCCGTTCGGTGTCCTGGCCCCGTCCTGGGCCGGGAAATCACCAGTCTTCGCGGGCGACGATGCGCGTCTTGATCGGCAGCTTCATCGCGCCGAGACGCAGGGCCTCGCGGGCGATGACGTCGTTGACGCCGTCGATCTCGAACATGATCCGGCCGGGATGGACGCGGGCGGCCCAGAAATCGACCGAGCCCTTGCCCTTACCCATCCGCACCTCGGTGGGCTTCGACGAGACCGGCACATCCGGGAAGATCCGGATCCAGACGCGGCCCTGACGCTTCATGTGGCGCGTGATCGCGCGGCGGGCCGCCTCGATCTGACGCGCGGTCACACGCTCGGGTTCGGTCGCCTTCAGGGCGAACGAGCCGAAGTTCAGGTCGAACCCGCCCTTGGCTTCGCCGTGGATGCGGCCCTTGTGCTGTTTGCGGAACTTCGTCCGTTTCGGTTGCAGCATCTGTTCTACTCCTTACCGAGCGTCGCGGTCGCGGCGCGGGCCACGAGGCGCGGGGCCTTCCTGAGCCTCGGCGGCGCGGCGGTCGCGGGCCTGCGGATCATGTTCCATGATCTCGCCCTTGAAGATCCACACCTTCACGCCGATGATCCCGTAGGGGGTCGAGGCTTCGGACAGCGCATAGTCGATATCGGCGCGCAGCGTGTGCAGCGGCACACGACCTTCGCGATACCATTCGGTGCGCGCGATCTCGGCACCGCCGAGACGGCCCGACACGTTCACACGGATGCCCAGGGCGCCCATGCGCATCGCGTTCTGCACGGCGCGCTTCATGGCGCGACGGAAGGACACGCGGCGCTCGAGCTGCTGTGCGATCGACTCGGCCACCAGCTGAGCATCGACTTCGGGCTTGCGCACTTCGACGATGTTCAGGTGCAGTTCGCTGTCGGTGAAGTTCGCCAGCTTCTTGCGCAGGGTCTCGATGTCGGCGCCTTTCTTGCCGATGATCACGCCCGGACGGGCAGCGTGGATCGTGACGCGGCACTTCTTGTGCGGACGCTCGATGATCACGCGGCTGACGCCGGCCTGCTTGGCTTCCTTGTGGATGAAGTCCCGGATCTTCAGGTCTTCAAGCAGCAGGTTGCCGTAATCCTTGTCGTCGGCGTACCAGCGGCTGTCCCAGGTGCGGTTGACCTGGAGGCGCATGCCGATCGGATTGACCTTCTGACCCATTACGCTTGCTCCTCGACTTGGCGCACCTTGATGGTGATTTCCGAAAACGGCTTCATGATCTTGCCGAACCGGCCACGCGCCCGCGGACGGCCGCGCTTCATCACCAGGTTCTTGCCGACCCAGGCTTCGGCGACGATCAGGTTGTCGACGTCGAGACCGTGGTTGTTCTCGGCATTCGCGATGGCCGACTGAAGGCATTTCTTCACGTCGCCGGCGATGCGCTTGTGCGAGAAGGTCAGGTCGGCCAGGGCCTTGTCCACCTTCTTGCCACGGATCAGCTGAGCCACCAGGTTCAGCTTCTGCGGCGAGGTGCGAAGCATCTTCGTCTTGGCGAAGGCCTCGTTCTCCGCCACGCGGCGCGGATTGTTTTCCTTACCCATGACGATTACTTCCTCTTGGCTTTCTTGTCCGCGGCGTGACCGTAATAGGTGCGCGTGGGCGAATATTCACCGAACTTCTGACCGATCATCTCTTCGGTGACGTTCACGGGGATGTGCTTCTGCCCGTTATAGACGCCGAAGGTCAGGCCGACGAATTGCGGCAGGATGGTCGAACGACGCGACCAGATCTTGATGACGTCGGACTTGCCCGACTCGCGAGCCTTTTCCGCCTTCTTGAGCACATAGGCGTCAACAAAGGGGCCCTTCCAAACAGAACGTGCCATGGCTTAACGCCCCTTCTTCTTCGCGTGACGCGACCGCAGGATGTACTTGTCGGTCGCCTTGTTGCTGCGAGTCTTCTTGCCCTTGGTGTCCTTGCCCCAGGGCGTGACCGGCGTACGGCCACCCGAGGTGCGGCCCTCACCACCACCATGCGGGTGGTCGATCGGGTTCATGGCGACGCCGCGGACGCTCGGGCGGATGCCCTTGTGGCGGTTGCGGCCCGCTTTGCCAAGGTTCTGGTTCGAATGGTCGGCATTCGACACGGCGCCGATGGTCGCCATGCATTCCTGACGGACCATGCGCAGCTCGCCCGAGGACAGGCGGATCTGGGCGTAGCCGCCGTCACGGCCCACGAACTGGGCGTAGGTGCCGGCCGAACGCGCGATCTGGCCGCCCTTGCCGGGCTTCAGTTCGACGTTGTGGACGATCGTGCCGATCGGCATGCCGCTGAAGGGCATGGCGTTGCCGGGCTTCACGTCAACCTTGGCGCCGGCGACGACCTTGTCGCCCACGGCCAGACGCTGCGGAGCCAGGATATAGGCCTGCTCGCCGTCTTCGTATTTCACCAGCGCGATGAAGGCGGTGCGGTTGGGATCGTATTCGATCCGCTCGACCACGGCCGCGATGTCGAACTTGGTGCGTTTGAAATCGACGATGCGATACAGGCGCTTGGCGCCCCCGCCCTTGCGGCGCATCGTGATCCGTCCGGTGTTGTTCCGGCCCCCGTTCTTCGTCAGGCCCTCGGTGAGGGACTTGACGGGGCGGCCTTTCCAAAGCTCCGAACGGTCGATCAGAACCAGCCCGCGCTGGCCAGGCGTCGTCGGTTTATACGACTTCAATGCCATCTTTCTGTCTTCCGTTGCTTTGAACCGAAATGGTCCGTTTCAGTCAAAAGATCAGCGGCCCCGGATGAACCGGGGCCGCAGATTCGCGCCCTACTATCAGAGACCGGTGGTCACGTCGATAGTGTTGCCCGCTTCCAGCGTGACATAGGCTTTCTTCACGTCGCTGCGGCGACCGGGCTGACCGCGGAACCGCTTGGTCTTGCCCTTGGTGATGGTGGTGTTGACCGCCTTCACCTTGACGCCGAACAGGGCCTCGACCGCATCCTTGATCTGCGGCTTGGAGGCGTCCTTGGCGACCTGGAACACAACACCGTTGTTCTCCGAGGTCAGCGTGGCCTTTTCGGTGATGATCGGCTTGACGATCACATCGTAATGTTCAGCTTTCGCGCTCATTTCAGGCGAGCCTCCAGAGCTTCGACACCCGCCTTCGTGATCACCAGCGTGTCACGCTTCAGGATGTCATAGACGTTGGCGCCGATCGACGGCAGGATGTCCACGCCTTCCAGGTTGCGGGCGGCGCGGGCGAAGCCCTCGTTCACCTCGGCACCGTCGATGACCAGGACGCGCTTCCAGCCGTTTTCCTTGACGGCCTTGGCGACGGCCGAGGTCTTCGCATCGGCGAGGTTCAGATCCTCGACGATGACCAGCTCACCCGCCGTGGCTTTCGCCGACAGCGCATGCTTCAGGCCAAGCGCGCGGACCTTCTTGGGCAGGTCGAAAGCGTGCGAACGCGGGGTCGGGCCCTTGTAGACGCCGCCGTGACGGAAGATCGGGGCCTTCTTGGAACCGTGGCGGGCGCCGCCGGTGCCTTTCTGGCGATAGATCTTCTTGGTCGAATAGCTGACATCCGACTTGCCCAGGACCGAGTGCGTGCCGGCTTGCGTCTTGGCGCGCTGCCAGCGGACGACGCGCTGCAGGATGTCGCCGCGCGGCTCCAGCCCGAAGATCTCGTCGGCCAGCTCGATCGACCCGGCCTTGCCGGAGTCCAGCTTGATCACATCGAGTTTCATTACTTGTCTCCTTCGGGCGCGGCGTCAGCACCATCCGAAGCCTGGGCCTCGCTCAGCGCGGCCTCCTGCTCGGCGGCTGCGGCTTCCTCGGCGGCCTTGCGGGCGGCTTCTTCCTCGGCAGCGGCCTGTGCGGCTGCTTCCTCGGCCAGGCGCTTGGCTTCCTCGGCGGCGGATTTCAGGGCGGCGGGATAGATCACGTTCTCGGGCGTCGGTTTCTTGACCGCGTCCTTGATCGTGACCCAGCCCCCTTTCGAGCCCGGAACCGAACCCTTGACCATGATCAGGCCACGGTCGGCATCGGTCTTGACGACCTGCAGGTTCTGCGTGGTGACGCGGACGGCACCCAGATGACCCGCCATCTTCTTGCCCTTGAACACCTTGCCGGGGTCCTGGCACTGGCCGGTCGAACCGTGCGAACGGTGGCTGATCGACACGCCGTGCGAGGCGCGCAGACCGCCGAAATTGTGACGCTTCATCGCGCCGGCAAAGCCCTTACCGATCGAGGTGCCGGCGATGTCGACGAACTGACCGGCAAAGTAGTGGTCAGCCGTGATTTCCTCACCGACATTGATCAGGTTCTCTTCGGCCACGCGGAATTCCGCGATCTTGCGCTTGGGCGCGACCGAGGCGGCGGCGAAGTGGCCGCGCATCGCGGCGGTCGTGCGCTTGGCCTTGGCGGCACCGGCGCCCAGCTGGACGGCGGTATAGCCGTCACGCTCGGCGGTGCGCTGAGCCACGACCTGCAGGCCGTCCAGTTGCAGGACGGTGACGGGGACCTGGCGGCCGTCCTCGAGGAACAGACGCGTCATGCCCAGTTTCTTGGCGATTACACCAGTACGCAGCATGATGGCCTCCTTACACCTTGATCTCGACGTCCACGCCGGCGGCGAGGTCGAGCTTCATCAGGGCGTCCACGGTCTGGGGCGTGGGATCGACGATGTCCAGCAGACGCTTGTGGGTGCGGATTTCCCACTGGTCGCGCGATTTCTTGTCGATGTGCGGGCCGCGCAGAACGGTGAATTTCTCGATCTTGTTCGGCAGCGGGATCGGGCCGCGAACGGTCGCACCGGTGCGCTTGGCGGTGTTGACGATCTCCTGGGTGCTGGCGTCCAGCACGCGATAGTCAAACGCCTTCAGGCGGATGCGGATATTCTGACTTTGCATCGTCACATCCCTCTTGCGGGGAGTTCCAGTCGAGAGGCTGACATCGCACCGCGCGGCGCCAGCGTCGGACCGTATATAAATCGCAAGGCCGCCCTTGGTGACGGGCGGCCCGTGCGAAACCCGTCGATTCTTGCGGATCGACGGCGATGGCGGCTTATGCAAAATACCGGGCGATCCGTCAAGCGGGGATCGGCGCCGGTCACGGCATAAGTGACGACCAGACCGCCGAAGCCCGCGCATGCGCTCGAAGCCGCAACGGAAAAGGGCCGCCCTTGCGGACGGCCCCCTGTCTCATGTCGTCCGGATCACTCGATGATCTTCGAGACGACGCCGGCGCCGACGGTGCGGCCGCCTTCGCGGATGGCGAAGCGCAGTTTCTCTTCCATCGCGATCGGGGCGATCAGCTCGACCTCGAACTTCAGGTTGTCGCCCGGCATCACCATCTCGGTGCCTTCCGGCAGCTTGACCGTGCCCGTCACGTCCGTCGTGCGGAAGTAGAATTGCGGACGGTAGTTCGCGAAGAACGGCGTGTGGCGGCCGCCCTCTTCCTTGGTCAGGATGTAGGCCTCGGCCTCGAACTTGGTGTGCGGCTTCACCGAGCCGGGCTTGCACAGCACCTGACCGCGCTCGACGCCGTCACGGTCCACGCCGCGCAGCAGCGCGCCGATGTTGTCGCCCGCCTCGCCGCGGTCCAGCAGCTTGCGGAACATCTCGACGCCCGTGCAGGTGGTCTTGCGGGTGGCGCGGATGCCCACGATCTCAAGCTCGTCGCCGACGTTCACGGCGCCGCGCTCGACACGGCCGGTCACCACGGTGCCGCGGCCCGAGATCGAGAACACGTCCTCGATCGGCATCAGGAAGGGCTGGTCCACGGCGCGCTCGGGCGTCGGGATGTAGCTGTCGACGGCGGCGATCAGGGCGCGGATCGAGTTCTCGCCGATCTCGGGGTCGCGGCCTTCCATCGCGGCCAGGGCCGAGCCCTTGATGATCGGAATGTCGTCGCCCGGATAGTCGTAGGACGACAGCAGCTCGCGGACTTCCATCTCGACCAGTTCCAGCAGCTCTTCGTCATCCACCTGGTCGACCTTGTTCAGGTAGACGACCATGTAGGGGATGCCGACCTGACGGCCCAGCAGGATGTGCTCGCGCGTCTGCGGCATCGGGCCGTCGGCGGCGTTCACGACCAGGATCGCGCCGTCCATCTGGGCGGCACCGGTGATCATGTTCTTCACGTAGTCGGCGTGGCCCGGGCAGTCCACATGCGCGTAGTGGCGCGCTTCGGATTCGTATTCCACGTGCGCGGTCGAGATCGTGATCCCGCGGGCCTTCTCTTCGGGCGCGCCGTCGATCTGGTCATAGGCGCGGAACTCGCCGAAATACTTCGTGATCGCAGCCGTCAGCGTCGTCTTGCCGTGGTCAACGTGACCGATCGTGCCGATGTTGACGTGCGGTTTCGTCCGTTCAAACTTTGCCTTTGCCAT
>JARWLF010000155.1:0-28871 GCA_029853055.1 Scenedesmus sp. KT-U | reverse complement strand
CAAACTTGAGCCCTACAGAAGGCGCTGGCTGCTGTCAACCGCATATATGATTGACTCATACACTGTCAACAAGAACTCTCGTGTGTGCATTTAGTACATGCAGGCTATACATCATGTGAAGGTGGCTGACTACAACAAATTGGAGTACAACAGCTTGGGGAGGCGGCGACATGCTACACTGTTGTATCTGCTGCATGTTTGTCAGAAAGAAGCACCAAATATCCAAGTAGACACAGCTTGTGCAGCATCTGTGCCAACCTACATGTATACAGCCCCATATCATGATTGACCTCGCATTGCTGGTCAGATGCCTCGTCTCTGAGTGAGCTGATCAGCACAAAGAAACCATAATAAGTACAGCAGAAAGGACAGCGTCACAAGCACCAAAGCAACACGATGACAACAGAAATAGTGCGCAGACACCCAGACTCAAGCAGGCTGCTATATCTGCATATACAACCCTCAAAACTGCTGCAGCGATCTGCATCAAAGTACACCAAGCTCAAAAGCCCGGGAGTGTCGGCTGGTATGTAACGCAGACAGAGTGCGACACAGCGTATGACCCTGCATCACTCATATATGCAGAATTTCCTATAACTCGGCAGAAAGTGCCACTGCATGCGCAGCAAGGAGACTGGCTAGAGGGTGAAAGAACTGTTATATGTACATCAAGTTCACACCGTCAGCAGTGGCCGATCCGTCGATAACTACTGCCTTGGAAGATGAAGAAGGCACACCAGGTGCTTGTACCAAGGCAGTGCTTGTTTGATAGACTGCTTGTCTAAGACTGAGCAAAACACAAATAAGACAAAGACACGATGAGGAATCTATAGAAACACGACCTGATGTGGTTTGAACTCTGCAATAATCCCATCCAGGCTCGCAACCCATGCACTGTATAACTTCACTTCGTCGCAGGCAATCAAAGTAACAACATATACATGTTTGTTAGTGCCTGCAGGCCACCGAATCTCAACAAACCTTGAAGATTCTAAGAAGGCTTGTAACTCACAAAGATCTGCACAGAGTCTCCACGCACTGCACAACATCACTTTGCCCCATGCAGCCAAGACAACAACCTGTTGTGTCTCAAGTGTCTGCAAGTACCTTATGGCACAGCAGAACTTCAGAAACAACATGTTGATACTACAATCACACCGGCACCACTAGTTGTACAGTCGTTAGCTCAAATATACAACACCTGTAAGCTGCTGAAGGACTACACTCACCTCCTGGCCTGTATCTACTACAGAGACTTCAACACACATACAGACACACAGAGTCTCGACAATCAAGAGATTTCCAATGCCCCCACATATCTCTCACATTCACATGATACAGCAGCCACAATCTGTCACCGGATTATAGTTCCCCTTGGGCCGCAACTGATCCATCTGAACATCCACACCAGCCCATACAACTGCTTCAGAATCTGCCTAAACCCCGGACGATGATCTGGATCTTGCGCCCAGCAGCTGCTGATCAGATCTCTGATCTCCGGCGGCCAGGTTGGCGGTATGACTTCTCTGTGGCCATTGGCAACTTCTCGAGCGTAGTCCATGAGCTCATCATGCTGTCCGGCCATGGCTACTCGACCAGCTATGACTGTGCCGCTCAGCAGTTCATACAGAATGATGCCGAAACTGAAAACGTCGATCTTTTCATTGTATTTGTGGCCGACAAGGACCTCAGGTGCCATGTACATGAGGCTGCCAACCTTCTGTGTGGCCTCTATAAATGCCTGGGTGTCTTTGGCATGTCTGAGGCCGTTCCTGAGGTCCTCAAGTAGCTGAGGGCATAGCTCTGACGGCTGTGTGGCACCAGATTGCTGCTGCTGCCTCTTGGGCGCCACCTTGCTGACGGAAGATGCTCCCTTGCCATTGCCGTTGCCAAGGTCAGCTGCAGGGTTAGTGCTGTATGGAGCAGTTCTGCCATTACTGCTGTCGTTGCTGTCGACTCCTTGCTGCTGCTGCTGCTGCTGGTGGTGATCATTCTGATGGTAAGCACTACCAGCGCGTACAGAGCCCTCCAAAGCCACTACTGCAGCAATGGTCCGTGACACATCTGAGTTCCTGTGAACAAGCTCACCAGGACCCTGTAGGCAGCAAGGAGGCAACAGCAGCAGCATTGTTGATGCACCTTCATACAGCATGCTGTCGCCTGCAATCACTGCATGTTGCTAAGAGTGCCATGCATATCTCAATTCAACAGCGCACAACCAAGAGTGACAGAGTGTCTCAACACCAGCCCAGATGATGACACAGCAGCAAGTCGGCCATACTATGCCATTATGGTTCAAACCCATGTGTCTCTACAGCACACCTGTAGTATTGTATGTCTTGCTGATGCTGACAGCACACGCGTCACAAACTCCTGCTTGCCCAGTCGACCCTGACTCTGTGCCCTCATTGCTTCTGCAAGGTGCTGCTGCTGCTGCTGCTGGCCAAGGCTGCCTGGCTGCATAGACTGATTCACTGATGACTGCTTGAAGGATGTTGCAGAGTCCGATTGAGTCACACCAGCAGCAGCAGTACTATCAGTACTGTAACAACTTTGGCTGTACCTCAAATCCCTGGAGCGGCCTGCAGACTCAGCACCGAAACCCTTGTTGCCATTGCCACCGTGAACAGAGCTGTCAGCAGCAGAAGAATTGCTACTGCTGTTTCCGCCCTGCGCCAAGCTGATAGCCCCTTGTGACGCTGCTGCTGCTGCTTGCTGTGCTGCAGAGGCTCTGCATCCATGTATACTCCCCCCTATCCCTCCATGAGTGCTGTTATCAACACTGTCAAAACCACTGAGTGCTGATCTGCGGTTGAGATATAAGTTGCCGCCGTAGAAGCTGCGTTCATAGTCGCCACCGTGGTATGTTGTGTCTTGGTCCCAAGCGACTAAGGCACCTGATGAAACCATCCGGCGCACGCGCTTGTGAAGACCAAAGTCAGCAAGCTTTGCCTGCAAAGCAAAAGAACAAAACCAGCCGACATAGCAACAAGCTCAGCACACAGATCATTCTTGCTCAGGTGAAATCTGGGTAGCTCTTGTGCACCATCTATGCAGGTGCAGCGGTCAGGACCAAGAGAATATAATAACAGCAGCACCACCAGCTAACCCCAACCCTACAACCCCGAAGAGCTCACCACGCTGTTGTTCATGTCTGTGCTCGACAGCAGCACGTTATCCAGCTTGAGGTCTCTATGGATGATCATGGGCTTGCACACTGAGTGCAGGTAGTGCAGGGCCTCAGCGATGTCCATGGCCCACTTGAAGGCCTGAGTCTTGCTGTAAGGAGGGTCAAAGGGGCGGGTCATGGCAGCCATCACTGCCTGCTTCAGGTCGCCACCTGCCATGAACTCCTGCAGGGTTCATCATTTGACACAAACCTAATCAGTGTAGTGTGTAGGGTGCAGCAGTGTTGACCGGCAACTCACAACTATTGATGTGGAAGGCAGCTGGTTAAGCAAAGATATGAGCCCAGGCAACGGGGTCCTGGAAATCCACTGTCAGACATGACAGCAGTCACAAAGAATAGTGCGAGGGTAGGCTATTGATGCACACAGAGGCTGTGCTAAAGCACCTTGATCCTCACCTGCACCACAAACATACTTTCCCTCATGTTGACCAACTTAGTCAAGTCACAGGCACCAACTCCACGCAGCGCAACGATGTTCCTGCAGCATTTCAACACGAGAGGGTTGCGGTTGGACAAGCAGCAGCAGGGGAATATGTCTACAGAGGGTTCATGTTGACGCTGTCACTCAGAAAGCGACTGATGAGTCCAAGGTGTCTGCCAGACATCATATGTTACATAAATCTACCTGTGTGCTAGTTTCCTGAGTAGGTTTGCCTCTGTGAGGAACTCCTTAAGGTCTGCTGGGTCTTTGAGCACATCTGGTCTCAGGCGCTTCACTGCTACTGGTTCACTGAAGTCAGGTAGCAAAGGGTTGAGGAGCTGAGCAGCGTGGACGTCAGCAAAGCCACCTTGACCCAGAAGGTCACCTGTAAAGAACAAGTGACAATCAGGATATAAGCATGTTGCGAGATAGCCCCTAGACCAACAATGATTCATCGATGCACTGCAGGAGCCGGCTGCTTGCGTTCACCAGACGAGACAGTTGCCAATTATCTTATGAAACGAGGTGTTGCGATCATCGTACGAGGCCTATGGCCAAAGCTGCAGCTGGTATGCTTGCACTCACCCATCACCAGCCGCTGCTGATCTATGTACAGATCACCAAGCAGCTCCTGCAGAACCTCTTGTGGAGAGAGCGCCAACTGCTCCTGAACAGCAACAAACGGGGTCTGCTGCGTCTGCTGCCGTTGCGGTTGCTGCTGCTGCAGCGGTTGCATGTCCCCAGAGTTGGCCAAGTCTGAGCTCTGACAGGATGTAGCTGCCTCGAGCGTGATTCTTCCTGATTGATCCTGTACAGGTGTGTCTGTGGAGAGCCTGGATGCTTGCTGGCTGGCTGCAGCATCCGCGTCTGTAAAGAAGCTGACAATCTGCACGGACTGGTGGGTCTGCGCATGCTGGCCAGGTGAGCCTGCAGGAGATAGAGCTTTGGCAGAAACAGCTGCACCAGGGCTGCTGGCCAGAGTACTCTTGATATCGAAGGACGCTCGTTTTATCTTCTCGTTGCGTTTTGACTCATCGTCCTCGGCCTGCAGGTATGACAGCAGTGCAGTTCGCAAAGAGGATGGGCTCGCAATCGCGGAGAGCAGTAGACATGTGGGGCATGTGACAGCTGCACTGCTTGGCCTGTGCTGTTGTGCTGCAGGGTGCACACCACGAAGCAAACATCTGTTCAGACATCAATATAGCTTTAGCATATGTTGGCAACTCTGGATTCTGCAAGTGTCTGCGTCCAAGTTTGGTCTCGTACAATGCAGTCGCGGTTGTGGTGAGCCAGACAGCATCACGCTGGAAACACCATCCTGCATACCACCTCCTCACCAGAATGTCGAAGAATAGAGAAGGTGACTTGTGCATGTCGAACCGTGTATGCTCCGCTGCTGCTCTTCGCCCGGCACTTCCTTTTTGCTTCGATACCAACACATGAACCAAAATCCACCGTAACAACAACAATGCACGGCATACCTCATGATCCAAAGGAACGGGTGGCCGATGTAGGCCTCATCAACGGTGCCCCTTCGAGGGGACCACAGGAGATCAGGTACACTCAGCCCAACACCGATCTGAACAGCATAGAAAATACCATTTGTGACCTGTCAAGTACGTCGGAAGCCTCTCAGCAGTGTAACTCTCCATATGTACGCACCCCGCGGTGACAACCGTGAGGCACTCCCGCGCTCAACATTGCCATAGTATGTCGACTGGCACGCTCTCGTCTTATCGCTCAATAGTGAGCTGTCTAAGGTTTCTATCATAACTCAGGTGCTGACTGGAATTCCGGCTGTGCATGCATGTAACCGATCTGCATCCAAATTAGCATGGAACAATCTGAATTTGATCAGCCTGATCCGCTCTGAGTACTAGTCCCGGACAGTATATGTTGCCCACTGCATGGTTGCATCGACTACTTGGTGCATAAGACCGAGACAATCTGTCTCAACAGTCTTGCAAAGTCCAGGTCAAAAGTGCAAGTCAGACCTCAGGGGACTACAACAATCATCGCAGCATGTTCAGCGTACTCGGTACCGTGAGTAGCGGCCCTAATATTTGCAGCATACTTTGCACGTTGCATGTTAACTGCTTTGCTGCCCTCCTGTCTTTTTCACAACAAGACCCGGTCCCATGGCATGGGCTGACACTGGAGCCATACAACCAAGAAGCCACGCACAGAACCAATATCAAAAGGAGTGACACTTCAGCAACCTTGCCTCACCTGGTGATCTGGACCTTTTCTGTATCATTGCTGCACCTCTGGTACCACAATGTACTAGAGCATGCAAAGCACTGTGCCAACCCCATATGCACCACTGCATCTATAGCCTGAACGACACAAGCTGCAAAAGCAGCAGGATCTGCATCACACCCAGCCCACAAATTTGGCACTTGCCTTCGCACGACTGTCGAAACAGCTCTGATGCACCACTGCATTTGCACAACAGCTGCAAGACAGCCGAGACTGCACTGCTGCATCAAGCCCATATCCACAGTATATATCATGGGATCTGCCTGTGAACAACCGTCGAAACAGTTTACGCACCACTGCATCTACACCCAGAACAACACAAGCTGCGAAAGAAGCCGCAATTGCCTCACTGCACCAAGCCCACATCTCAATATCTGCCTTATGCATCTCGGCGTTACAATTGATTCCGAGACAGCAGCAACAAAATGCTTGTAGATGCCACCAGAAACAACACAAAGACACGTTCAAGTATAGGTAACATTGCTCATGTATGCCACGCACAAGGTAGGCTCTCTGTTCACTAAAGGCAACAGCACTTGCAACGCTCAGGATTGCAATCAACCAGGGCTGCAAAGCTACGTGATGTGTGTGTGTTTCTATCTATGCACCCTCGCAATCAAATTGTTGCTGCCTACAGCACACTGACAGTGGTCACGATGGCATGCTCATTAAAAGCCATACTGAGGAATCTGCTGCTGTACAACCTTTGTCAATTGTGACAGATGTTCTTGTGTACCTTGATAATGCTCCTAGCTGAAATTGCGTGACTCTAGGGACCTCACAATCATCTGCAGCTGACTGACGAGATATGATGCTACACTTTCTAAGCAACGTTATCATGCACATACTGAACCTACCACAGGCAGTGAGGCATCACCTCAACACTTCAATCGAGCGTTCATGCATGCATGGTCACAATGTCAACATGCAATCAAAGTGACGTCCCAGTATTCTGCACCTACAAAGTTGTCTGAATACAGCAAATTACTTACAAAGAGTAACAACATCTAGTCAACATGTACACCTACACATGCAGATAAGGATGCATCAACCATCACAATCAGACCTAGCGACTGTTCCCCACGATAGCTTGCATACCCTCAACTCCCCTCAAAAACATATGTCACGTCAATGGCACACTGCCCTCAATGATCACATGTCAATTGATACCCTCAGTGACCTCACTCCTTTGGATGCACATCCCTCAACTTGACAGACAACTCATGAACTTCAGGCGTGTGCAACCAGCAAACTGCCACATGCAGCCAGATGTTTGACGTTCAATAGCACTGCACATGGACTTTTATACAACTTGAGAATGCAATCAAGAGTATGCTGCATAAGGACTGCAAGCCAAGTGTATTCCTGACTATGAGCAGGACAGCTGCAAAGAACAACTACTATGCGCTGATTGCTGCTGCTCAAACCCACCAAGAGCACACACGCTTTGCAAGCATCAGACCTCCAAGCCCAGTCATACCTCCAGCAACTCCCCTCCTGCAGTGAAGGTGATGACGTACTCTGGATAGCACTGGTCGTTGTCAAACACAACATGACAGTAATGATCATCACCCTGTTGTGCTCCCCAGACTGCACCGCCATATCCAGCAGACCATGGATTGGCAGCTGCAGCAGGGAGTGCTCCAGATGCAAAGCCAGCTGAATCAGATCCAGAGTGAACAGAGTCGTAGCCCTGAAACCAACAACAAGGCACAGATTGATTGGACCTCTTGATGTCACTTATCTCTTGTGCCGCACAAGCTTGCGGCAAGCTTTCCATGAAAATATGCTCCATAGTTCCAAAGTATGATCCTTAGGCACACAGATCATGGAACCCCCACAAACAACCTCTCTAGTGCTTTGTGTATGTAATCACTGACTAGCTGCATGGCACACAAGTCCATGGCTGCATCTACAGCACCTGTACCAACATGCGATATGTAAGCTCCCACGTAGCAAGCAGCACCTACCTCAGGAGGCTTCCTCATTCCAGCCTGCCCAGAGCTCTGTTTGCCCAGCGCAACCCTCGCCACAAGCATCTTGTAACATCTTGACCCGCCATGCTGGTGTTGCTGCTGTTGTGAAACACTCGTTGCTGCCAAAGGCAAGACGTTGGTCGGTGTGAAGATCGGGATATGCAGTGCAGGCCCAGCAGCAGCTGCAGCACCAGCAGATGAGCCGGGCAATGTCAGGGGCCGCGGCACAACTGGAAGTCTATAGGTGTTGCCGCCAGTGGCAGTTGCAGGGGGCCAGATTGCTGTTGAAGGCAGGCCATATGTTGCCGCTGGCGGGGGTGCACCCAGCAGTAGGTTGTTCCAAGAAGGCCCACCAGCAGCAGCAGCACCACCCGTTGCGCCAAAAGGCAGCACAGACCATGGAATGGAGCGAGGTACAGTGAAGGGACCGCCTGCACCTGCGCGGGTCTGTCTCATGTGAGCACTAGGCACCCAAGACCCTGAAGCAGCAGATGTAGCAGACAACTTGAGAATCTACAGACAGCCAAGTGCACAAGCTTGTTACACTACCTAGAGGCATGCTGCATTCGACAAGGGCAGAACAACTGTACAGGCATCGTCGCAGCACTCGGTTCCTGTGGTGCCCGTGAGCTTCAACATCATATGACCAGTCGCAAACACAAACCCCACCTTGGCCATAGCCTGCACTTGCTGCTGCATTCATGTCTGGCTTGTGGCAGTAACCGAAAGCAGTGCTGCTGTTACCAGTGAAGTAGATGCCATGGCCGAATGCTCCTAGACCTGATAAGCGAAAGTCAAAGCCCTGCAGAAATGCAATAATCAAGATGTCATGTGACCAGGTCACAGCAGTGGCTGGTCCAAGCAGAGTGTTTTGAGGTTTAAACTATGTGAATCATTGTGGATGCGGTGTACAAGCGGTGGATGACAACAAGATGCATTCACTTGCGTGGAGTGACCAAGAAAGCAATGGTTACATACAAGCTGCATCAAAGTGGTCTATCGGCTAGACTGCTTGATGTTGCCCTCATAAAGGCGCAGTCGCACAAGGTGCAAGAGCTGTGCCCACCTCTCTTGCAATTGTTTCAGCGGTGTCTGCTGACGTGCCATGGAACAACAGGCGCTCGTTTAAACCTGCAGGAGAGTCAAAAAGCGCATGTGTTCACCATACAGAGCCTTATACCAGCTCAGCGAATACTTTCACAACAGTTATAGCTATAACTCAGGTACCGCCAGTCAACACATTGAGATGTGGGCACATTGAGTAGCGTAGACTTCTTATGTGAACAGTTTGATTCTGACACTGCTTCCTGCGGCAGGGTGGGTATCCTGCACCCACCTTCTTCTCCTCTGAGCTCATTCAGCTCCTGCCGCCTGATGCAATAGCGCCTCCACAGCCTGGCATGCTGAATGCGCTCAATGCTGACCACCATCGATCTCTGCAGGTTGCCTCCACCTGACTCAAACATTGACAGGATAGCCTCAACTTCCTCAGCTACCTGACGGGCAGACTCCTGCAGGCACGCAGAAGCAGAGTTGGTAAACAGCAGCAAACAGCTGACGTAGTGTTCAGCTGCGGGGTCCAGCGACTGCAAAGCTGTCCAAATGCAGCAGGAAGCACAAAAGGTGAACTGGTTCAAGTACATACCATCACCATGGTACACAGGCCCGACCAATCCACACCTGCCACCAACACATCCTTGCATGGAGATATTTGTTTTCAGTACCACAACTACTTGCTCACCATGGAGTTGAACCTACCCACCACCATCACGGCCAATTCGGAGCATCACTCTTTCTACTCGTACCCTTATCACTTAGTAACCCACCTCACGCTGTTCCATGACCTCCAGGAGGTTACTTGGACCTGCTTGTTGTTGCTGGACGTGATCCATGGTCATCATCCACACCTCAGCACATCCGCCAGAATCCATCATGTCCATGGCCGTCACAACTGCTTGATCCACATCACCACCTGCCAACAGCAGAGCCGCCACAGCATCACGATATGACAAGCCCTGAGCTGTTAGAAGCATAACATCCTCGTCAGGCAGCTGTGCTTCTGCTGCTGCCTGTTCCAGTGGACCTTTGTAACGAGGTAGGGCTGGGTTGGGGCGGCCATCCAAAGGCAGAGGAACCAGACGAACAGCTGCGACAAACAGGAAGAGAATGATGGTATCAGCAAGGGTTACCACCCACCCACCCACCTATCAGTCATGGACTGGCTAGAGGCAACAGGCTGCATCGCATCAAGACAGCATGGCTCAATGAAGATGACACTAAAGCGGTAAACACCAGTTGAGGACTACCAACAACCTGATATAGCTGTCACATGCATACTGCAATGCTGCTACAGCCAAATGGCTTCTTATTGACACCTTTCCTGTGACAGCTGCAATATGCTGGCTGAAGCTGCATGACTCATTATGCCACGAGTCACCGCGGAACTTACTGTTGTTTGTGATGGGCTCGCTGTAATCCCAGTTGGCTGGGTACTCTACACTCAACTGCAGACGAGCCCCAGCAGCACCATCAGCAGCTTGAAACTCCTGTTCAACAGCAGCACAGCGTGCTTGGGGCCCATGTGGCTGCCCTGCTGCAGCCTGAGGTGCAATGTAACCAACATCTGGCAGAGCCAGTGGCTGACGTCTTGTGGCACCAGTGGTACCTGATGCACGCAGATGTCCTGCTCTTGCAAGTGCACCAGCTGGGAAGGCTGTAGATTCTTGAGCATGATTGTTGTTGAGCAGTCCTACAACCGGTCAAAACATAGTGGGGTTCTTGTGGATCTCTGATCCTGCTGCAAGATAATTGCTTACGCCTCACGAAGCACAGTCATTGGGTGGCAACCATTCGGTTTCTTGGTTGCGAGCATCATACTCAGCCTTGGTAAGGCAGCTTTCCCTATTCTGTCCTGTCATGTGGTCTTGGCTGAGTGAATGCGCTGGCGCTTGTGACAGCTGCCTTGTAGGAACTGTGAACCCCGAACGTAGACCCAGACTCTGTCCAGGAAGTTTTTGTGATCCGCTGACCTACCTTGTGGTGCTTCATAAACCAGACCAGCCATCACACCACCAAGAGCATCATCATCCTCATCATCAAGATCCTCGATTCCATTCCCATCATCCAGGACGACATCATCATCATCACCACCACCACCAGCATCAGCATCGTCGTCAACAACAGCAAAAGCCTCATTGTTGCTTCGACCTGCAAGTGCTGCAGCAGCACGCCAGGGGTGCAGCTGCAGGCCCTCCTCTTGCTGCCTTCTGTTATAGGTGCTAACCAAAGCTCTGAAAGCAGCAAGCCTTGCTGTATGTGACTCCTCACTGTCACCATCAGCAGACACCATATCCTCCCCAAGATGAGCTCCTTCACCAGCCTGCCCAGTAGCAGCAACAGCAGCAGCAGCGTGGGCTGTGTACTGCCCTTGAAACCTGGCCCCTGATGACGCCGCTGCAAATGAAGCCCGGATGGCCGCCTGCATGTTCAGCATATGCTTGTAGTGGTCTTCCAGGGCTCTGCTTGCACCCCAGCCATCATTGGCATTATCAGCAGCACCCAACCACTGATACCGGGAGGCAGGATCACCCCATCCAAAGCCAGCATCATCCATTCCACCACTACCACCACCACCACCAGCAGCACATCGACTGCTTCCTGCAACAGCAGCAGCAGCAGCTGCCGCTGCACGGCTACTTTGTGGATCCTCGCCCCAGCCCAGCCTCAGGTGGTTTCCCAGAGTTCTGGCAAAAGATGCCCTTGCTTCTGCTGAGCTGTAGCCCAGAGTGGGATTGTGGTAGTTGAAGTCAACCCTGAGAGGTCCAGACACGCCTCCAAGACCTATAGCAGACGTCACATGTGCGACAGGGCAGTCAATCATATTCAGGACGATGACGTTCAGCAGAGACTCCACTGTGTAGTCAGGTCGCCAGGAGCCAGGGGTGCCACTCAGGGTCAAGCTTTCCAGGCAGATCGACCCTCCTGAAGTGACATGGCCGGTGTACATGACACATCTGCGGCAGGAGCAGAAGACATGCCAGTCAGCAGAAACAAAGCCATTTGGGCGGCCTGGACGGCGAATGCAACAAACTGCTTTTAGGCTCACGATCTTCACAGCCACAACCATGGTTTGCTGCTTTTAGGTGACGAATGAGAAATGGTTGGATGCCATTGGATCCACTTGCAAGGGTTACTGAGTTGTTTGCTGTGTGCAAGCAGCTTTGGTTGCATGCAACAGTGCCAATATTCATGGTAGACACTGCATCAACATGCCAGCCAGACCTGCTTAGAACTGATCTAGGCCAGCTGGTCCGCGATAGACACTCATGCCATACCTTGGTGACACCACTCGAATGAAGAAGGGCTGATATGGGTAGTCTTGAGGGAAGGTGATCTCAAGCAGAATATGATCTTGGCCGCACCTGAAAAGTCAGCAGGCAGTCTGAGATCAGACAATGTCCACTGATGTGACAGCACGTCAGGTCTCTGTGGCTGAACAGAGTGTGGGATGTTGCATGGGGTTGTGATCATGCTGTGCAAGGTCTGCAGGAAAGTCTGAGCATGCACTAAAGCATTCACCAAGAAGACGTCTCTTCTCATGAACTGAGCCAAAGCTGGTGATATAGTGGGATGTCTCAAGTCCTTGTCTCATTTCCAAGGAGTCGTGCACATCACATAGCTCTACTTTGTGCTCACCTGGCAGCCAACCGTTGCAGATCTTTGTTGAGGTTCCTGCCCCCTTGGCAATCTTCATCAAAGTGCCACAACTTCAGACGCCACGTCAGGACATTGTCATTAATTATGCTCAGATCCTGTGCACACTTGTTGCAGTGGTCAGTGGAAAGCAGCCTCTGACGCAAAGCAGAGTCTGCTTTGGACGCAGAGTGTGACAAGGCTAGACTGGGTGGCTCATGGGCGCTCAGCATATAGCGTTGCATGTGCTAAGATGCGTAGGATGCTGTGGAGTTGTTCCAGTCGTCACATGGTGTCATCCATGCATTAGCAAACTGAGCTCAGCAGACAGACATCGTTCACATCCCCTCGCGCGATCGCTTGCAACTTGCATCACCTACCTTGATGAAAGCAAACATTCCAGCGGCCATGTCCCTGCTCAGATGCTTGAATTCGGCTTGAACTCTTTTGATTCCCTACAAAAATGACAAGCAGTGCAACACAGTCGCATGTATGGAGCCGGTTGACACGATCATAGGGGAGTGCATGGCGCCTACTGGTCTTGACAAACGAACGCACCTTGAGCTGACGCCATTGGGGGTGAACAGTGCCAGAAGCTATGCTATGTGGGGTGGAAGACGCCATCTAAGGAATGGGCGCGGCAAGGCACTCAGAGTGGATCCTATAGACAAGCGTTCGATGAACAGGCAATGGTACTGGCTAAGGACGCTGTGCTCTTTGCGGATGGTTTTTTATTATGCTAATGACTAGTTGAGACGACACTGCGAGATGTGAACGACGCAGGAACCATCGTAGAAGGAAACTCCAAGTGGCTACACACAAAGCATTCGGCAACTGCCAGATACAATCTATAAGATTACCTACCGACAATGCGATAGGGCGCTGCATATGGTGTCTCTTCGTTGGCTTGATGTTAGGTTCGCAATACCTCAATGGCGCCAATTTGCTCGGGTGACACCAGAGAATGACTTTGAGGCTGAACGGCTGTGAACGAGCTGCGAAAAATGATCCGCTTTGTGATGGAAGCTAGGCAGTGTCGCTGGGACAGGGGGACATAGCCCTCCCTTGTGTAAGCCTCCGAGAGGCGTGGCATTTCACACAAGGCTGGGGCATGGGTTTTCCCCGTACGACTGCTAGACACTAGCACATATCATCTGACTATGAACGGATGCTGGAGCGCTGGTGAGCATGCTGCGCAGGTATCAGAAGCTCTGTCGAAGACTCAGCCAGATACTGGTGAGATTGTTGAACTGGAGACGCAGATGGTGTCCTAACTACTGCTTAATCGGCCTGGTCTTGGCTCATCTGACGGACTAAATAACCTCTGACTCAGGTAAGACTCTCACCGAGCCGTTCGACAACCGTTGTACAAGACTGCCGTACTACAAGATGCACAAGACTAAGGCCAATCATGATGTGTGATGTGTGATCACACGTGCACTTCAGGCCAATAAGCACTATAATGGTATAACATAGTTGCTTTCAAAGCAGAGGTAAGCACTGTATCTCTCATTGCCAAAAACACACTGGGCCTCTGCAGCCAGATGATGCATTGACAACATAGAGAGTAACCAACTTGGCTTGAAGCTCTTCTCTCTCTGCTTCACAGCAGGTGGGCAACAGGCACAAGAAGGGGTTCCGCACCGTGCGGAACAGTGTGCTTCAAGCAGTATGTACAGAAACACATAGGGCTGACATCATGAGGGGACTAGAGCTGCCTATGGCTGCAACATCACACATATGCTTACTGAATGCTTACACATACACTTATGTACACCTATGCACGCATGTCAAAAAGTCCCAGCTGTAGTGGGCAACTTGTGCATTGGATGAATATCTGTCTGTCTCCTTCTGTTGTGCCAGAAACACATGCCTGTTTGTGGTCATGAGCTCAGCGTTTGACAAAGCACAGAAAATCAGCACAGCAGGTAGCAAACCTCTTTGATCAAGCTGGCATGTACAAAACAAAGACAGTTGACTTGTGCCCAAGGAGAAGTGCTACCCAAACCCTGCTGCTTTATAGGGGACTCAGCAACCTCCAACACCTGGTCAAATCAACTTATCCAGTTCCTGCTCTAGCTGTGTCCGCAGCGACTTGAGTCTTTCAGCATGTCCCCCGCCCTCTGCCTCATCGATCCAACCCTGCACTTGCTTGCGGATGTAAGGACCCCTCAGCTTGAAGTGTGCACGGATGACATCAGCAAACTCAGCTGGTGGATTCTTGAGCTGGTCAATCATTGCCCAACGGATTGTGGCTTCGCGTATGACCTGACAAGCATAGATTAACATCCAACAGCAACAGAAGCAATGGTTTGGTAAAAAAGCCCAGAGAATGCCGCAGGCGCTCAATAGCAATGACTAGCTGGTACCAAGCTCATCAGTATGCATGCCCGGGGGGGGGGGGGATGAACAACCATATCTGGAGCAGTCACCACATACGTCGGCGTCCTTGCTGTCAGAGGTACACGCAGATCTAGTTGGCAGATAATAGCAGGCTCCATAGTGACATGTGATTACTACTGACACAACTGCCGCAGCCGAACCATGCCTGGATACACATGTACCTACCTTGTTGTACTCCTTGCTTTGAGGCTCGTGAGACCGCTGTTCATACCCTGGTTCATTGTAGTATGGCTTCTCAACCAAGATCAAGGACTGAATGCTCAGCAACACCTGAGACCAGGAACAGTGATAGCCCTGATTGGCGCATACACCAACATCAGCAAGCAACCTGAAGACCTACAGCACCTGAATACACTCAGCTTGTTGCTCAAGTCGTACTGCAGGACAGCAAGATACCTTGTGTCATATACAACGAGGTCCCCAGGTAAGAATGATCAGTTCCGGGCTCACCTGCAGTGCTGTTGACACATTTGGGTCCCAGCCCTCACCCTGCCCTCCACTCCATGTCCCCAACAAACTGAGGCACACCTTGCCACAGTTGTACAAGTTGGGGTTGAATCTGACAGATCCACCACCTGTCGTTATGATTTGTACCTGACAACAAGAGACATATCCAACACGCAGTAGCACGCGTGTTATCCCAACTTGTCATCCCTGAAACAAGTGTAGGCCTCCAAACAAGTGATACACAAACGCGTACACTGCATAGGCACGGTCCCCGTTGAGACACTTGCATCGTCGTGAAGCACAAATATTGGCTCACCTTTGGAGGTACACGTGGGTATTCTGGTGGGAAGAAGAAGTCAAAGATGAAGCATCCGTTACTGTATGGAGTATCATCTGGCCCAGTGATCAGCGCCTTCCACAAGAACACATTATCCTCATCAACACGGACAAAGATGCTGCTGCTCTCGTTCACCTCCATGAGGCGCTCAATGCCTGCAAGACAACCACATGCTACAGCTCATGACCTGGGCGTGCTTCTAGCACCTCATATTGGATTACACCACAACACCCGGTATAGCCCAGGCTGCCAGCAACCACCATACTAAAGCAGGTATCCACAAAATCAGTTGGAAAATCCATGACCAGCTGCACATGTCACCAGCAGCACGGGGGACACCATGCAGCTCTTCCCATGCAAGCCATCGTACCTGCCATCTCACTGGTAACCTTCTGCATCCTCTGCTTCAGTCCCATGGGGTCGCGCAAGGCCTCTGAACCGAACTTGTGACGCTGTATGATCTTGGCATTGTCAAGCTGCAAGCAGCACAGATGCAAGCTAAGCCAATGATAATGCTGGATGAAGCAAGAACTCAAGTGTATGGCAAACCATGGTAAGCATCATCTAGAAATATCCACCATCATCATTTGTACCTCCTGACAGTGAACGAATTGAAACACCAACGCAACAAAACTGATGTGCCTACCACCATTGGCTTGAGCGCTAACTGATAGGCTGCTTGACTTGCGGCCTCCACTGGACCCTGTGCTGCTTCAGGAGGTGTAGCTGCAGTACGAGCTGCGGCACGGCGCGTTCTGGGTCCTTGCTGTGCTGTTCCTGCTGCTGCTGCTGCTGGCGGTGCTGCAACTGCTTCCTCCTCAGCTGTCTTCAAGTGCTGCACCTTGTTTATGATCTCTAGCAGTAGGTCTGCAATAGCCATGCTGTTCTGTGCCTCCTGCATAATAGCCTCTGCAAGACAGACACAAAGTGACACAGATTGTGAACCTTGATGCTTGGGAAGGGACCCCACAGGAAACAAGCCTGGCGCTTTTACCTTGCAATTTGCTCCAAAAACACAGATCTATGGCATCATGATCTCAGTACGCACAAGCTCTGGAAGATTAGGACATACCTGCTTCCTTGCTTGCTTTCTTATGTGTTGCTGTAGCATTGGCTGCTGCGCTTGTAGTTGCCTGCTGCTGCTGCTGTTCTAGTGCCTTCGCCATTCTCTCTCTGTACATGGTTGCACCTCTGACCAATCCCCTCAGAGCGCCAGCAATCGACTGTACATGCTGAGTGCTGCTGCTCGCACCGCCAGAAGCTGCTGCCTGGTGCTCTGCTGCATAGATGTTGGCTGCTAGCAGCTGCTCAGTAGCTGGTCTACACAGAGCAACTAACACAGCTAGCAGCGGCTTGTAGTACTGATGCCTTGCAACCATCTCAGGGAATGCTACATTGCCAAACTCTCGAGCCAACAGAGGCAACAGCACAGAGCTTTGCACGGAAACAAAGCACTCTTGCTGCTGTGGAGACAAGCCAGTATCCATTGGTTCTGCTGGGGTATCTTTTGAGCTACTTGGGGTGTCTGCTCCTGATGCTGTACTACTTGCTGCTAACTCCTCATTCAGTGCAGTTGCTAGACCTTGCAATAATCCACACAGCTGCTCGTCAAGGGCCTCCTGTGCTGCCTGTGTGGCTTTGGCATCCCACACAGGGCCCTGTGCTGTCCTGCCATAACCATACCCCACTCCTTTGGCCCAAGCCACTTGGCCCTGCTGTGCAACTGACAGGTCAGCTGCACCAGCTGCACCAGCACCTGCTGCTGCTTGGCCAGCAATTGCTGTACTGTCAGCCTTTCCATCAGTGCGCTGCTTCTTCAGCTGCTGCAGGTTGTCTGTCGAGGTATCAGACCTACAACAACAACGGATTATCAGATCCCATCTATACACTTGCTGCTGCTCTGTTCATCCCGATGTTTGTCTGTATGTGGTCCTAATGCTGCACCAGCACCTCCGAAGACGCAACCTTAGCGAACTATGAAAGCTGGTGTCAGCAAGTTGGCATGTTACATGAGGGCAACAAGCGGAGCAGCCTGTACAATCATAGCCCACCTGCCACGAGTGCTGCGAGCTTCATACAGATCTGCAAACTGGGGGTAGCAAGCTGGTCGCACATCTGTAAGTGCCTCTAGCCTGGCTAGTGCTGCTTGAACAGGTGTGAGTGCACTGGTGGGGTGACTATTGCGGGGGTGGTCAACATCAACACGGCCAAACTCCTGCACATAGTAGCAAGAACTGCTCCTTTGGCTCGATCACAAGCCGGTAGAAAAGATACGCATTAGGGTTGAGGCAGCAATATTTTCCAGCCGCAATTGATCTGCCAATGCATATGGCTTTTGGGCTTAACAATAGACACCGAGTCTCTTTGGCTCAACAACGGCAACAGGGGTGTGGATGGTGTCGCTGCCTAGCCACCAGAAAGTTGGTTTGCAGATGCATAAACGGTTGCATGTCATCAGTCACCTACCTCTAGGAATTCTTTTATTCTGTCCAGCAGTTGATTCATATTCATCATGGGATCCCAATGCTCCAGGCGCAACAGAGGGTGGCTGGCAAGTGCACCAGCAAGAGGGCAGGAAAGGTGTGGACGAACCACCTCCAGTGACGGAGGGTAGAACGGGTGCAAGCCCCTCATGAAGCTGAATCGGAGCTGCACTGAAGAGACTGCATACTTGGTGGATACCTCAGCCATGTCCTGCAAGAAGTACATTGAGCATGGTGTCACTGCCATGCAGCAAGTGCAGGGTATATGAGCTGCATCACTTAGCAGTACCATGGCCTACACAGACGACACAGCACAACATATGCAGGTCAACAATTACTTGCAGATGTCCTTCAACTGGTGTGATGTCTGTTTGAGCCGATCTCACATAACAGGCAGCAGGAAAAAGGAGACTATCACACAATCTGCACCCTGTTTACCTTGGCCATTTGGCAATCTTGCTTGAAGGCTGACCTCCAGATCTCCACATTCCATGTGAACACATCATCACCATTACTGTCAGCACTGACGTGAGCAATGCCTTGCCATTGGCGCCTGATGAAGCCCAGTAGCTCATTGCTTAACATCTTGAAGGCCTCCTGACTGCAGCATCAGATAAAACATTTGCACTCATAAACTAACAGCACAACCACAGGACATGTTCGCTTGTAGAACACCAACCATATCGGCAATGAATGTTGGTATGGAGGCATAAGGTACACATGTTTGCATGCTGATGACCAATGTGCTGGGGAGCTATGAGCGAGTTGCAGGGTGAACTTGTGTCAGCTGTTGTGCCCCTTCTGCAAGAACCAGTCTCAACCACACTGAGTCTTACTTGCTGAAGATCTGCCTCTTGCTGGCCCTGCCTTGATCCATGCTGAAAGCCTGCTGTGTGGCATGGGCTCGCTCAAGCTGCTCCTCATAGCGGGCCCAGCGCCCCTGCAGATTCAACGGATGTAAACATGTGATTAGTAGCATGTAGCTCTCTTTCAGGCTGAGAGCTTGACGACTTGCTGGCTGTCCTCCATATGCAGCTGTTACAGCAACAAATTTTGCAAGCTACTGGTACCGATGTGCCGCACACTTGGTGTGTGTCAGTCAAAGCGGCTGTGCCTGACAAGTCCCTACCTGACGCTGACCACACTCAATCAATAATTCCTTGTCATCCTGCTCGTCATCACTGCCACCATCACCTTCGTAGTCACTATCTGCAGCCGCATAGTCAGAGCTGTCTTCTGACATAGCCTGCGCACACAAGCATGGGTTGATGTGTGTACTGCAGAACAACATGCCAGGTGTGTATGCAGGACAAGCAGAGCGACCAGCCACCTGACTAAAACCTGCACATGGTGACTACACCCAAGAAACGCCTTCTCAAGATATGAAAAATGTGTGGTAGACACTGTGATGATACGATGCTAAGCATGGCATCTGGTAAAGCACAGCATGCTACAGGTAAAGCCGACCTCTTCCGATACATCTTCCTCCATGCCATCACTCTGCCCTGCATGCTGGTTGCCCTCAACTGCCCTTAGTGCTTCCTCGTTCAGAGGTATATCAAGAACGTCGCACAGCTGCACAAAATCACAAACACAAGCATCAACTCACAGCACTGGCTGTAACAGGAGCATACAGCTGTCATACGTACAGCCTTGCCTTGGTCAAGACTGCAGTCAGTGCTGCATTCTCCTGGAACCTTTCGGAGAGTCTAGATATCTTGTCTGCGTATCGGTTATCCTGGTCTTCCAGTAGAATAAGACAGCTGGTCCTTGGATAGGCCACTGGTTCAACGTATGTGAGATTTACACGGAGCTTCTGCCCGTCTGCATCAGCCAAGGTCACTGTCACAGCATCTCCATCAATAGTGATCGACTGGATCTGGCTAGTTGGACTCAATTCGGACAGAGAGTCCTTGAAAAGCTCCACTGCAGACTTCAAGGCAGCCATGGGTGCGCGAATGGACCCGATACGTTCTTATACAATCTCTCCAAACCTTGAGAGCATTGGTCTCGCTAGCACGCGAGGACGGTCCCGGTGATATGGCACCGAAGCGCCTTCGACATGCAGTGATGGACAGTTGTCACAGCACGACTGTACTTGCTCCCTGTTATTGCCACTCATGAGTACGACCTCTTGATGATGATGATAAGTTACCAAAGTGGATAGCCGAATGAACAACATCGAGTTGTCGAAGTGACAAGTAACAACTCACGGGGCTGCAATACTTGTAGCAGACTGCATCAGTAAACGGCCAGAGTGGATTGTGCTGCTTTCTGAAACCGCACTGATGCAAACCATGCAGGCATAGCAGTACCGCATGGCATAATCCAACAATTGGACACAATAGAGGCAATGGCTATCAACTAAAGTACAAGGGGAGAAAAACCAATACAACACCAAAAAACCCCTTGGTTAGTGTTGCTCGAAACCAGAGTGCCCTGGACATTGCTGTTGTACGGAGGGCAGACCACACAACACTAACATGAGACAGCTGTATTCAACTGTGACAGACAGTCAAAAAACGTAGCTGGTGAAGTGTGAAATTACCAAATTACTATGTCTACTACACTGAGCACCCCACTGAAATTGAAACCATCAGGGAATCTGCTTAGATAAGGTCTGCGGTTGCATCTGTGCGCTGACGCTTGGAGTTGATGGAGCCGCTAGCAATATGACTTTCCTGATGCTGCTCCTGAGGAACTGGGGGAGCAGCAGCACCGAAACGAGCTCTGATCTGGAAGGTGAGCTTGGGTGGTAACTTGATGCGCTCATCTGAGATCTTGATTTTGGAGGTGTCTACATTGAGCTCACGAGGCACGGGGTGGCAGTCAGGAGATGTCTTGATGACTGCTCTGAAGTAGCCACGCGGGTACTGATTGTCTTCAATGGCTGAAACTGATACTGACTTGCCAAAGTCCAAAGAACGTAACTCTGTCATCCAGCCATCACGTGCGGCAGCACGCCCCAGAATGATAGTCATTTCCCGGGGACCAAAGCACTGCACTGGAGAGATATGGAGGATGTTGTACTCCTGGGCAATGAGGGTGCTGATGAAGGAACCCTTGGTGACTGCGGACTTAACTGCAATCTTGGACGGGTGGAGTGTTGGAGAACCTGCTGCTGCTTCTGCATAAGTTCCTGCGCGTGCAGGAACGTTCCAGACATGTGTGGATTCCAGCAGCATCACCAGGTTGCAGGCAACTGCTGAGTCCTTGAACACCATAGTGACTTTGAATGGTTTAGGCTTGCTGGCAATACTAACATTGACTGACACGATGCTGCTGTGGAGATCTGCCAGGTTTGCGAATACTTCCCTATTCTGTTCTGCGATACCCTTGCATGCAGCTGTGATGGTACGCAAAAAGTCATCCTTAACATATATAGGGTTGGGGTGGTCATCCCAGTTACCAGCCACTGGAACGAGATGGAAGGTGGCAGGGAACAGAAGACTGTCAGTGCCCAACTCCAACTCAATTGAGATTGGTTCCGTAGCGCTCATCTTGGGATCAACAAGGATCGCAGAATATACTAGTGAGTCAATTGAGACAGGTGCGGATGTTGGTCGTAAGTGGCGTGTGTAGGATTAGCTTGCACTTTTGCTACAGTTTCCACAATTGGAATAGCAGCAAGCTTTTGTCCCTTGTGAGTACGACCTCTTGTATTGTAGCCCCAACAGTAGGCAGCGCACAAGAGGGAGAAGCACAATGCCAGTGTCAGTAACTTTCCTTAAAAATAGCCACAGGCTGGAGCTGATGCTCCGCAGCCCATTTGAGCCTTGTTGCGATTGCATTGTACACGTTTGCTGGCTTGACGTGCTGCGGTCGAAGTACGAGTGCAGTACGCGCCAACCCCACCCCGATCGTTGCTGCACAGACACAACTCACGCTTGAGCATGGCTTTGGTCACCACTGGCGATAGCGATGCCACACACAGATCGCTAGAATGCCTTGGTACCGTTCCCACCGCGGCAGGGTCGCGCTTGCAATTCAGCTGGAGCACCGGAACACAAGTGCGCTTGTGTGAGGTGTTCAGTCCAGCCACCAGCAGCGGCGGGCAGGAGCCTTACATGGCACTTCACAACTGGTATGTCATGCAGTAGTGCAGTGAGCGTACTGCCTACATTTTGGCTGCCAAGGCAGAATCCAGCACAGCAGTAGCAGACCACTGTGAGTTTGGCGATTGCAGGAACCCCTTGGTGAACGAGCAAAGAAGGGTGGCGTACGATGTTGTTCCCTTTTACAGGAAACTCAGGCAGACTCTGCACCAGCTTGGTGAGCATGCTTATTGAGGAGTCCAGGCATGTGTACAAAACTGCACTTGTGGCGAATTTTGTACCCTGTGATAGTCCGTAGTCATCAGTAGCTGGACACGTCCCTGGCACCACACGCAGCTACGGATAAACTGACTCAGGCGCCGTAAAGTGCTACCACTCACCTCATGTGCATCTTCTGGCCAGTGGCTCACGGGATGCGGCACTTCTCTGTCCCAGGTCCTGAGCGGCATCAAGAGGCTAAAGCAGCGCTGCAGGAATACAGCGGTAGTGTCTTAGGGGTGCTCAAAGTGAACTCCAGGTAGGTTACCAACATTTACTGCATGCTTGATAACCTTTGTGCTGCAGTTCAGCAGCCTGGAGGCTTCGTACAACCTTGTGTGATCACCTTTGTCCTGCACCTTTCTGTTTTCACAGGCATCTGCGGCAGGGTCAAGTTACAAATCAAACAGCTCCAATGCATTTTGTGGCACATTGTTGTTGATGAGTTCAGCAGGTTCTTACCTACTTGATTGTGACTCTTCCTACCCCTGTGCCTGCTGTAGTGACCCCTCTTTGGGTCCCCCTGCAGATGAGGAGGCCCTGCATGTAGCATATGAGGCGGGGTTATGGCAATTGCTGGATTTGCTCTTCTTACGCGATGATACCCAAGAGGGTTTCTTTGCAGAAGCATTCTCGGCATGGTTGGCAGAGCATGGTGGCTTGCTGTGCTCCACACCTGGCTACCATGTTCTGGCAGCAGAAGCAAGAAGGCTGAGTGAACTGCCCAGGGTTGACAGCGAGCCATCATACTGGCCTACAGTGCAGCGCTTGGTGCTGTTAGGTCAGTTGGAGTTAGCAGTCAAGCTCTTGATGGCTCATCCTGCATACGCCGCTCTGCAGGATCCAGACATGGCAACCAAGGTACGCGAACATGCATCGCACTACTATGGCAGCTGAGCGCTTGGTGCAGCTGCTGTTTTGTGTTGCATAGTCCACCCGCACCCCCCAGTGAGACTGTACAAGTGAGCATGTCCATCCAGCAGCAGTGCAGCGTGTGCGGGCTAGAGCTCTCATGCTGCAGTTGTAAGGCAACTGGCTTCTCGTGTGCCCTGGTATCTGGTCTGCAGGTTGAGTGCATCGAGGTCGTGTATCAGCTGTTGCGAGTTGTGCCACGGTTCAGCAGAGCTGGTGGCAGTAGCAGCGGACGACTTGGTACCATGGGTACATCGACAGATGATGTCGTGCAGTTCAGCAGTGAGAGGGCAGTCTGGATGGCCAGGTGCCACACACCTAGACTTGCTCTTGAGCCCAACACTGTTCACCTTGACTGCGATGACAGTGCACACAGTAATCAGAGAGTTGCAACATGTGATGCTAGCATTTTTATGTACGATGGTTGCAACACAATCACAGCCTTTTTATGTACGATGGTTGCAACACAATCACAGCCTTCTGTCTCATGAAATCGCAAAATTTTTTCCAGTCGTCTTTACAATGCATTGAAGCATGTTGCGCCCCATCTGCTGTGTTTGTCCAGGGTTGACGAATTGTGGCGTGACCGTGAGCAGCTGTTTGCAGACATCAAGAGGTTGGATCCTGCAGCATCTAAGGGTGAGCGGCAAGGCTTGCATAGTTGCTTGCATGTATGGATAGACTGCTTGCTCAGCACAATATTCAGGTCTTATGTCCTAGCAGTATGTGTACACTGCGCATGCTCTCACACTGTGCACCCAAAGCTCAAGGGGTTTTGTGGCTTCAACAGCTGTTGTGCTGGTCTTAGTACTGCATGTTGTCGCGTTTGGCACTGGTGCTGCAGATTATCTTACTGATCTCTGCTTCACACTGTCGCAGGTCTGGCTGGTATTTTGTGCCTCTTGTGTGCTGGTTCTGACAATAGCAGCTCTGCCCTAACTTCCTTCAAGTTCGCTAGCAGCATTGCCGCCAACTGGGTAGAGCTCTTAGCAGGGACATTGCTGTGGAAGTACCCCACATTGCAACCACAGTTGCATCTGAGGCAGCTGATTGCCAAGATACAGGCAGCCCCAGGACTGGAAGCACAACAGTCAGATGAGAGTTTTCTGGAGTTTCTGCAAGATGTAGGTTGCGAAACATGGCAACATGTGACTACTGAACAAGAGTTGCACGCGAGATGCATTGTAGTTGTTCGAGACCTCAATAACAGCTGGCAATGTCTGCAAACAGTGTTGTGACCGCATGCTGGGCATAAGTCTGCAATAGTAGCTTGCACCAGTTGCCATGCCTATTGATCAAGTTATCACTGACCACTGCCTGTTGTGTGTTGCCACACTTGTTCCACACTTGCAGCTGCTGCTGGCTTCCTGTGATCAGGAGGTCCAATCAGTCATATCATTGTGCATCAATGCACCATACTGTTCCCTGCAGTTTGTAGCACACATATACGATGTGCTGCGGGGCAATCCGAATGCTGAGCGGGTCATAAGGAGGCAACTGCCACACTATGGGGTGGACCAAGCTGAGTTGTACACTCTGCATTATGCTGAAACGCTGCTGGGCCATGTTGCCACATGGTTGGTAGCTGCTGAGTACTTGGCTTGGTGTCCAGTCAATGGAGCAGCTTTGATGGAGTCTGTGCTGGACAGGAGCCCCGTGAGTTGCAGACTGTCTTTCTCTGGGTGCCACTTTGGTCTGACCTCAGTCACTCTGTTGCTGTTAGCCTGGGCTGAACTCGTATACTGCCGCTTACATAAGCTTGATATTCACAGATTTACTACAAATCGCTGCTTGCAGCTGTCGCACTGTATTCACCTGGCTAGGCTCGTACATTACTGGCTCAAGCTGTGTTTGTTTCACACATGCAGTTCCCAAGTCAAGATGATCGCACAGCCTTGAAAGCCCTAGCGCTAGCCCAGCGCCACGGTTTGACTGCAGCTGCAGCAGGCCTGGCACGCAAGTTTGGAAGAGCAGCAGCGCAGCAAGGCAGAACAGCAGCCGCTCTGCAGTGGATGATGCGAGCGCATGATCCAGCAGCATGTGCAGAACTTGTAGCACCTTTGTTGGCAACAGTTCAACGGCAGCTGTTGTCGCAGGTGGGCGGCTGTTGGCTGTATGCAATGTCACACTTCAATCCATCAACACCCGACTGAGTATGGATACCCCAGCCCTTGTCAGTCTATGGGTCTGCTGCATTTCTGTTGATTGCATGCTTTGGACCCCCGAGGGGGTGTTCTTCTGGGCACTGGCTGACTGAACAGCAAGATGATACTCGTATCGGGCTTGTTGTTTCACCGGCCTGTCAGCAACATCCTGTACATTAGTGACCCTCGTGCCATACCGGTATGCAGGTCGGCGACTATCAGGCAGCTCCCCTGGCCATACCAGAGCTAGATGACCTGGGACCTCTGCTGGCACGGTTGCCAGAACAGCATAGCAGCCTTGAAACTGCGGCATTGTCACACCAACATCTAGGTCAGCAAGTCCAAGGCATACACTCAAAGCCATACAAGGAGTTACACTTCCTTCGAGCATTCTGTCACCTTCAAGCAGCATTGGTTCAGGTTCATAAACGGCAACAGCAAAATGTCCAGGAGCCAAAAGAGGTAGCGACAGCATACGCTGCAGTTCGTCAGCCGGTGATTGAGCTTTTGCTGGAGGGTTTGGCGCCGTCTGTGCTGCAGCTACCATTGCTGCTGTACATACTGCCTGTGGTTGAGAGTGTACACATGCCTTTCAGCAGGGCTGATGTGCAGGGGCTGCTACAGCTGTGTAGCCATGCTGCTGGAGACCTGACAGCTACTTCAGCAGCAAATCTAGCTGGTGCAGATGGCGCAGTCTTGGGTCTGCCTGTGTTTGGTTCAACCAGCGTTGACGCTGCAGCAGAGACTGCAAATGGGGTCAAGCAGGTGCACACAAGACACATCAACGATGTGCGTTTAGCTCTCTGCAGGAGCCTTGCCAAGGCGCATGTTTTGGAAAGCAGCTTGCAAGTGATGGTCAGCTAGCTGAGCAGTTGCTTGTCTCGTGGGGTGTGAAGGATTGCGACAGCTGGTGGTTGCACAGTTAGTTGGCATGGATCTGGTGCACCATGGTAACTGCGGTTTGAGGCAGCCACCTCCGCAAACGAGAGTGGTTGAACATGTATATGCACAGCTTTTGTGCTGTTTCACCAACAGCCTTGGGGTCACCGCATCCACCAGGGTCCTGGCCCTGACAAGGTCATGCTCTATGACAGTGCAATAACCAGGGTCGCACACGCCAGAACGAAAGCTCACAGTGAATGAACGAAGCAAGTCTACACTATGAGGGTGAATGGCAGCGACAAGTTAGGGTCCACAACGGACAGAATACGTTCACCTACGGTGCTCTGTACTGACTCGGTACTACTGAGTCGTTCTTTCGAAGTAGCTGCTAAGTCACACACAGTATACCTATACGTTGATTACGGGCGGTAAGCCCCAGTCCGATCACCGCTGAACCAGTTCTGGCAGACTGAAAGCAGCACTTCGAGCTGAATCAGTACAGACCGCTCAATGTGGACGTTGGAGACCCTAGCAGTGGTGTCAGACGGCTCTTAGAGGTACCTATAGTACTGTTATTGAGTGACAGCTCGATCTGTAGCAGGACAGCTGCGTGTTCTGCAGGACCTCAGAAACCCATCTGTACTAGACTGACAGCATCAAAGACTCTAAGCATCTACTGCTTTTGCCAGCAGATGCGTGTACAGCATGCCATAGACTCCTCTACAGAGCTATTTTCAGTCGGCTTTCTTGCCGGGAAACAGCTACTTGCTGATGATCCATCGCGATGTGAGCCGGCCTGGCATGTGATGCATTATCAAGGTTTCTGGAAACGCCAATCACAACACAGGCGTTCTCTGCATCTGCAGGCCGTCTTAGCAGAAATAACATCTGAGTCACCGACTGCAGCTGGGTCAACAACTGCAGTTGCGGCAGCAACAGCAGTGTGAAGCAGGACCAGTATGGCTAGCCTCAACAAAGCCTTCTGGAACCTGTTCAAGCCCATGACAGGCACAAAGAGGTTCACCCTTGAGGAACTTCGAGACTTGTATGGTGTTCTCATTCGCAATCCAGTGGTCACAGAAGCCAATCGAGCAGTGGTGGTGGAGACAATTCGCAGCATAGCAGAATACATGATATGGGGGGACCAGCATGAGCCCCGGCTCTTTGACTTTTTCCTGGAGAACAACATCATGCTGTACCTCCAACATGTCCTCATGCAGCCAGCTAATCGCACAGGCGAGGTAGCCAAGCAAGTCCTGCAGACGCTCAGCATCATCATACAGAACGTCCGCAGTGAGACGGCAGTGTTCTTCCTGTTCTCCAACAATCACATCAACAACATCGTTGACCTGGACTTTGACTTTGAAGATGACGAGGTTCTGGGCTACTACATCTCCTTCCTCAAGACAATCAGCCTCAAGCTGAACCCCGGCACAGTCCACTTCTTCATCAATGCCAACAAGGACCACAAGGGCTTTCCCTTGTACACCAGAGCCATACAGCTAGCACACAACCGGGAAGGCATGGTCAGGGCTGCAGTTCGCACTCTGACACTCCATGTGTACAGTGTGGTTGACCCACACATCCAGCAGTTTGTCACCAGCCCACCAAACAGCCAGTACTTCACAGAGGTGGCCAAGTACCTGGCTGATCAAGTACAGGTGAACTGGGTGGCCTCCTTGACCCCTGCTTGGGTCTTGTACGCAGTGTCAGCTGCTGCCAGTGTGCTGTGAGAATGATCGGACTGTTGAGAAGGTCGATCTGGTATGTTCAACACTTGCTATGCTAGTATGTCACACTGCCAAACCAACACCTTGAGTGCCCTGCATGTGTGTGCTGTTGTGCACAGCTTCTCGACAGCCGGCTTGTTGCCGCTGAGTCTGGAGGTGGACAGTCCCTGGCCTCCCTTGACTCACAACTTGCTGAGGTTGAGGATGTCATCAGCTACATCAGTGATTTGCTGAGCCTGGGTAAGCGGCAAAGCTAGCTGATGTGAGATGCATGTAGTCCGGGGGCAGTTGCCTCATGCATGCATCTACACCATCATAGGGCAGGCAGAAGTCCGTCAAGAGTTAGTGAGTATGCAGTCAGCGATACATTGATGCTTGTTGTCACAGCAGGCAACGCAAGTGAGTATCCTGATCCATGATGCACTTCTGATACTGCTGAATGTCTTGCCACAGGTGTCCCTGCAATAGCTCAACTGTTGGCCAGCAGCTTGTGGCAGTACGTCATCCATCCACTCTTATTGAAGCCTCTGACAGAACCTGGGGCAGCAACAGCAGCAGCAGCAGCGGTCCCGCAGCAGCAATCTGGTTTGAGAAGTGACAGGTCTGGTGCTGTCAGCCAGGGTGCGGGAGGTCTCCCTGGTGGAGCTGCTCATCTGAGACACCCCAGCTGGGGCAATGGACC